>DWUN01004537.1:0-10680 GCA_018249975.1 Passova gellias | reverse complement strand
TGATGAATGTAGACGAAGCGCGTCAGGTTTGCAAGGACAGAGATATTTGGCACTCGGTGCTTTCTGCCTACCCCGTTTAGGACCTGGTGTGATGTTATGTATGTACGAATGTATGAAATGGATATGTGATACAAAATTGTTATAATAACATCACATAAGATCACTGTTACCTTAAAGTTCATTATTTGTCTCATATCATCACATTATATATTTTCATATTTGAATTGCAATTCAAAATTATGTTTTATTATTCGAACGAATACAAAATCTCAAAAAGCTGCATAATCCTGGATAAATATATATGTATTTATACTGAATACTCGACATGAAATTAAATCGTATGTCTGCAAGTCGGAACCGTGCAGCATAAAGATCCTTTACACCGCTGACCATGATTAATGATACCTGAAAATAATATAAACAAGATTTTGTACCATTTTATCCTCGTAATTGCAAGTAAACGATGCAATTACACGTCCTCGGCGAATGCTCTCAGAATATTCATATAACTCTTTATAAGTGCAACTCGCTGAATGCTAAGATTGCATAAAATTATGAACTTAACGTCTGTAATGAGAGCAATTGCACAATATTTATGGCAAAATTTCAATACTGAATTCGGAAGCACGTTCTGCAATCAACTAATATGTTTATTTTTTATCGATATGAGATTTTACACGATATTTATATTGCGTATATTTACGACACTATATATTTTTGTTGTAAATAACTATCTACGCTTGGAGCCGAGCAATATTTACTTGGGAGCTATACATCGCTGTCAATAAAATACTCGGAGTGAAATCAATCTTAAGCGGGCACCATTATTCAATAACGTTATAATGTACATATTTTCAAACAAAGGAATTTAAGGACAAGAGAACGACAATTTAAAAACGATAGCTCATCGCTCGGCGCGCCAGTTATGATCACGAACCAACCAAAACAATTACTTAATGTCAACGGAGAAGATAATTTAATAATTGTTGGCGATGATTTACGACGGGTCCCCGCCCACCTGGGGTCCCGGTACTAAAATAACCGATACTTCTTCGGACCTTATTTATGCACGCCAGCACAAAGTTACATCTTACTCTATACGCCGTCGTGCATTTGTTAAAAGAACACGGTAATAGTCGCTCGGAGATTTCTAATGTCTCAATTTCCTCTCGCTATCAAATTAAATTGCACCCTAACAGCGCCGCTATTGAGCACAATTTGGTATGAAATTTCGGACGCACGAACTCTGAACAGCGAGGACAAAAGGCAATATCGACTTGCCGTACCGCCATTTGAAATTGAACTTTAACTCGTTACGTTTGATTACACAATCGCATGTAACGGCTGGACAGACTTAAATTATGTCTTGTTTAATGAGTTGGAATGGACCGCCATCTCGAACAACTAAAACGAGACCTCGATGCATTGTGAAACGTACTCAAATACATACGCGTACGATTCATTTCCGTTTGCAGCATAACGTTGACTGAGAGCAAAATAAACTTTATTCAGTTTGCGAGATGTTTTCACTGAGAACACAGTCATGTAACTAATGCAGGGAATCTACATATCATTAAGAGATGTAGGCTCGTTTATACGTGTGTACCGCTTTGTTTCTTATATTTACGATTCGATATATCGATATTTATGACATCGATGCGTAGAGAACATTGCTATGCAATGTTATATGTAACGGCGGAAAAAGCTTGTTTTCAGACGCCTCTCGTATCACAATGCGAGCCGGATTATACAATTATATAATTGTAATGTACGTATCGATATGAATTACAATCATTGGATCGGTTTTTATAGTGATAATGACATAATTTTTTGCTGGGTACCTACATGAAATTACGTTTTCATGAAAGTTAGTTGCTTTAGTGACTAAAACAGCGATATGTTCCAGGCAACCGTTTAGGAACTTACACAGATCTATGTAAAAAACCAATTAAAAACTTAGGTATGAAATACGATATTAGCAGGCAGAGCGGCCAAAGTAGTTAAAGTATAACATATATAAACCCACATCATACCAAAAACAATCTTATACCTAACATTTGAATGCCTAACATGTTCTAATAATGAAAAGCGTCCAACTTTATTATTAATAGCCAACAAAACTAAGCAATTAGAACCGCAAGCAGTCAGTTGATAGTGGCTGTGTAAACAAAACGGTCATGTTTGAACAGATTGGTTGAGCTCATGGATGATTCGTTAGCGCCGGAGTGGCGTGACCGCGGTCAATCCTGCGTTAATTGGATAATAAACACGGACACTCGTTTGTACCTACTTGTTGGATTAACTGGGAGTTCACGGACCCGCTGACTGCCTCGGTAGGTCGTGTTAAATAGGTCCATCAAGCTTCTCATAGTTGATTTGGTATATGTTGATAAGCAAGTGCCCTAAGGTCCTTTGTCTTGTAAGTCCTTTTCTAGATATCTTTCAAACTGCTTATGTTAAAGTATTCAAGGTTACATAGCAAGAATGGCAAAAGATAATATATGAGTATTTTGTGTATAAATAACAGTATTTAAGGATTATCCCGGTACATGGAAATGTTTTCACGCAGAATTTTAATATGGACAGCTTGGAATCCCATGCATTAACGCAAGGACGATGAAATGCAGATTTAATGTGGTCGGTCTATCAGGAAACACTTCTTCGTAATATCTGATGCCCTCAACTTTACCCTGAACGACAAGATCTTTTCCGGAGTCCTTAACATGACCTCAGCTTAACTCAGCATGAAGTATGATGGTGATGAATCACAATGGTTTCAATGCCCAACGGGACTATTGTCCTCAATGTTTTGGACACTTACTTCCGCCCGTGGTAACTCTTGGTAAGTCAAAAAAGACTGTTCTTGTATTATTAAACACCTTATCATCCTGACTGTTGATCTGTTGAGTATTTTTTTAGATTCCCGTAGAATAACAATTCAAGCGAAACATCTGAATAATTCAAATAAATTGCACTTGGGAAACATAAGTGATAATTTTTAAAGCGCTTAAAAGTATTGATTAGCGCAGAAAATTCAAACCGATGTGTAATTTGAAGGTTTAGCCGAGCTGTGCGCTGAGAACGGGCTGCGCGCTGCGGGTGGGCGCTGTGCAAAGTTTGCCCAGCGCATTAGTGTACCGAATGATAGAGCCGTGTTAAACGCTAAACGGGTATAACGTGTGAAATTATTGTCAAATCCCAAACCGGTCGGGCGACGTGACGATTGCCTCCTAATTGTGTTCTTTGTTCCGGTCTGGTGGCCGGGGTTGGTATGCACGAGAAAGAACACACATACGAATACATACATAAGATCACGCCAGGTCCCTAACGGGGTAGGCAGAAAGCACCGAGTGCCAAATATCTCTGTCCTAACAAACCTGACGTGCTTCGTCTACATTCATCAGTCTCTTCACGCATACACGCCGGTTTCGGAGACTCTCGACTCCTCCGGCAGTCAGAGTCTGACTTAAAGGACACGAGTCCGTGATTTAACAATAAGATGTATTTAAGGAAGATCAGGTCAAAAGTACCCACCGGTGTGTTCCGTACGGAGATCCCGCAGTCATCCAACAGCGTCGAGAAAAGCCACTGGTAAGAATCCGACACTACTCGGTGTCTCTCCCAAGGTACCTTGGTACCTTTTGAAGGTTCCCCTCCGTAATCAAAAAAAGGTCAAAAGTACCTTTATGATCTAACATAAGAATAATTGTTTTTCTGAATCTTCTGTAACATAAAAACCCGGGGACATTAATAATTGTCCTTTCGCGTTCAGATCGAGCAACGCATTAGTGAAGCTAAGGTGCTTGCGTCATTGGGCTTGCGATAACGCATGACGCCAGCCACACGCCCGTCAACGCATTAATAACGTCGACGCGGAAAAATCGCGAACTCTAGTTATCGGTGTCTGTTTCCATATTACAAGACGTTGAGGAATATTTGTTTACGTTACGCTGCAATTAACGCCTTTTGTAAAATTTTGTGTTTCTTAGAACGCTGAAACATATCTACTTAGTTTGATATAATATGTAACAATTTCACGTTTCTTAATTAAATTATTATATGAAAAGACATTTAATTAGAATACACCGAACAACTTTTTATTGTCTTATTGAGAATAAGTCAAGTTTGTGTTATCTGCGAAGAATTTGCAGTTTATCTATGTCGCAGCGAACGCTATATTTTCCTACGTCAATTACATCGAGAAACACGACTGGAAACAAGCCAGCGAGCCGTGGACATTATTTAACTTTCCTCGCGTCACGCATCTCTTGAGGTGTGCATAATAAATGATTATTACGCAGCCGCTATCGAGTGAGCGTAATGACACGTGCGCGAGATTAATATTGCCTTTCATATATCCATCGAAGTGGTATTGTTCGAGAAACAAAAGTCAAAGGACATTCGTTGAGCACGATCCCAATGAAGGATTTGTATATGCAGTGTCTCCTCCTGTGAAATGTGATAGCATGTATAGACACATTTCAACCGAAGAAATGCCACTTGCTTATGTATTAGGTAACAGTAATGAGTTTTGTTAACACAACGAGATTGCATTCGTTTTTATGATATGTATATTGTTAAAATATAGAGTGATAGAGTCATGTTTCTGTTTGAGAAAAGCTATGAATTCTCTACATCTATATTCTAGCCCGAACATAGTAGAGAAAGAAATATTTATGCATCTATGCATATTAATATTCAACTCTTCAAGAAAGGCGTAAAAAGAGCCTAGCTCTAGACCAAAACCAACAACGCATGGACAACTCCTCTGGTGTTGCACATGTCTATAGGCAACAGTAACAACTTACCCTTTGGTGGACCGTCTGCTATTTGCTACGTTACTTTATAAATAAAAAACTAACAATGTTTCAACATGGACATAGCAGCTATATTACAATCATATTTGCTACAGTAACATCTGTAAAAGACCACACAACGCGACTAAAATGACGATTTACTAGCGATCTGTAATCTCACACCTACCCCCTGAATAATTCATAACTAAATTAATAATAATAACAATACAACCATTATACCGCACATTTATTACCATCCATATCCCCCAGATTTATTAAACGTCCGTTATTAATAAAAAATTCAAATGAGCTTACAAGCGTAAGCCGAGCTTTAAATCTGTTTGAAGTTCTCACATTAAAAAAAAGCTAATAAATTACGATTTCATTTGTGTGGGAGGAATAGCTTAATTGCGTGGAGGTATTAAGTCGGTATTGGTGTAATCTTTTGTGTGAAATGTCAATATTCCTCACGGATTTTATTCCCCCGGAATAGTGGCTCTAATGTATCTGTCGATTATAACAATATCGCTTTATTGCTTATTACGCGTTTTTACACTTTAGTTATTATTATACAATCACGCCAGGTCCTTCACGGGGTAGACAGAAAGCATTTTACTTAGTCTCCGTAATTATAACAACTGATAAGACAGCGACTGTAATCAAAATAAAAAGGTTTTTTTGAGTAAAAGCTCACCTAATTGTGAGTGAAGTCTAGATAGGATAACATAATACACAAGTTGCATATACTAATTAAAATATTGGAAGGACTGCAGCATACTCTTTTTCAGTGTGGATTGGCGGAAATACTAATTAGCGAATAATTTGTCTGTCGGATGCTTTTTAGCCGCTGCTAAAGCCACTGTAATGGTAACAACCGGGACCGATTGCTTAACGTGCCCTTCAAAGCACGGAAGGATCTCCCACTAACCAATCATCCGCCGCGGCGTGTTGCTTAAGTTCACAGAACGTACGCAATATATGTACAAGCGCGCATAGCGAGGCTTAATGTAATTGTGTAATTTCAAATTGTTTTATCTATACTAATAATATAAAGCTGAAGAGTTTGTTACACTGTTTGAACGCGCTAATCTCAGGAAATATTGCTCCGATTCGAAAAATTCTTTCAGTGTTCGATAGATCATTTATCGAGGAAGGCCATAGGCTATATAACATCACGCTAAGATGAATGGGAGAGGAGCAGCAATAAAAAATAATTTATATGGCAGAACAACGTTTGCCAGGTCAGCTAGTTTTCAATATGCAAGTTATACAGGTTTAATCAATTCTACAGTGTTAATAATAATTGAACGAATATCGTAAAAAATAAGTAGTCACTCACCAATACAGGCTCTTGGACCTTCGCCGAAAGGTAAATACACGTATTTGTGACGCTTATTTGCTTGCTCTGTCTCGAATCTTTCCGGACGAAAATCTCGAGGGTTTTCGAAGTATTTTGCATCCATTTGTATTGCTTGCATCGGCATTATAATTTTTACACCGGGATCAATTGTGATACCCAATTTAGGTATAGTATACCGCTTAGTGCACACTCTATTGAGAACACCTAGAGATGGAAACATTCTCATCGACTCTTTAAAAGCCATGTCGAGTAGTTTCATTTCGGCGATAGCATCGTAACATAATTTGTTGTTATATTTAGAAAGCACTTCATCGATTTCATCTTGAATCCTCTCTTGAATGTCTGGATGAAAAGCCAGTTGATGTAGAGTATGGCTTGTAGCCGACGACGACGTTTCAAAGCCGGCCGCGAAAAATACGAAAACCTGCGCTGTGATGCATTTCAAGTCTATTTTCATTTCGACAGGCACTGGCTTGCCGTCGGCGTTTTTACGCTCAATAGAATCACCCTTTATTGTGCCTTTAGTTTCCAGTTCTAAAAGTAAATCGATAAAATCGTTACGTCCGGATGGCTTGTAATTTCTTTCTTTGCGAATTGTTTCGACTGTTTCCGTTATTATGTCTTCTAAATCCGTCTCGATGATTTTAATAGACGACCTCAGTTCAGGGAATAATTCCCATAGAAGGAATAGTACTATGTTACGAAGTGGGCGATGAAATATTTTTTTACCCACTCGCCTAAATAATGAGTTTTCGTCGTTGATGGAGTTCATGTCGATGCCGAAAGCGCAGGCGCCGATGAACTCTGTAGTGAAACGCGCCATCAGGTCTCGTACGTCGCAGTCGCCGCCTCGCGACACAATATTCACACCCACTTGCTCCAACTTCTCCGCGCACTGTACGATCAATGGGAACATCTTTTTTAACTTGGCCGTAGTGAACGCGGGAGTCAGGCGCTGTCGCAGTAACTTCCACGTGTCGCCCTCCGCATGGAACAGGTTTCTCAGTAAAAACTCAAGCTTAGGGTTTCGGCCGAGCCCACGATTATGGAAATAAACAAAATCCGGGTTCAGGATGTCTCTCACGATATCTACATCTCTTATGATCAACTCCGGCGTTACTCCTCTGTAATATCCGACTACTTTCTCTTCGGGAAATTTGTTGTATAGCTCGACCGATAGTTCCGTGATGCTTTTAATTCCGGTCAGATTTCGAAAATGATTTCCGAACAGCGGTATCGGTGTATAATGCTTGATACCCCGTTTCGACCAATAGTTATGATTACGGGTAGTGTAGTAATAAATCGCGACTAACAATATAAATATCAGGAAATAAAACATGTTGCCGCTCCGAGCGACACGCTAGTACTAACACCGTCTAGCTGTGGCCAATGTACCGTTGTACTAATTGAGTATAAATTGAAAAAGGGAATGCCTACATCCGCCACGAATATGGCACATATTTTCCTTATATAGCAATCGTTATCGTGGACTTTGTACTCTAATTGTATCTGGCACTTAATAACGTTGAAGGACACAGAGCCAAACCAGTTTGACAATAATTCATGTTAGTCGAATGTCAATGTTTCTGGATTAAAGTATTGAATTACCAAAATAAATCATTGATCTCTCTCGCGAAACATAAAACAAGACAAAACATTAATCATAAAATGTTTAGGTATTTTGATGACTTTATTATTTACATAAAAAGTAGCAAAAAGTAATAAAACTTGACTATAAAAAACATTTTTAAAAGTTTGTACTTTTCTCGTTGCTCACTAGCTCACTACGCTAATATAAAAATGTTGATCAGGATTCTAGTGTTTTGCCCCTGACAGTTGTTCACAGATTTGCAACGATGTTATTCAACTAATATATTGAAAAAAAAAAACGATTATACTTTTTTCAGTAATATTTTTTATTTTTTCAGTAACGACTTACGAAAACTTCCATAATTTGACAACTGTTATGTTAGAACAGATTCAACAGATTATTAATAATATCACCTGCTGCAGTGTCATGAATAGATGACATTAGTGTATTTAAAAATAATTTTTTACTTAACGTAATATTACCTTTACTTATTATGGCGAATTTTGGTAATAGCAAAAAATATGAAGCATTAAGTTCTGACATGTTATTTTGAACAAATTGTTTACAGATGTCAACAGATGGCATTACTGTTTTATGAAAAAAAAAAATACAACTTTTGTTACGAAAACAATATCTCTACCGTGTTTATTTAAAAGTAGAAAATACAATGTTTAAAATGCTGTTTGAATTTGAATTGGTTTATTGAATACATCTCGGTTTGGTAATTATGTTGTATTCACTACGAAGCGGTGTATGGCATGTTGCTTGCAAAACATTTTTAATTACGTTCTACAGGTAAGTAATAGAGGCTAACTTTAGATCCTTTCGCAGTAACGAAGATATAAACCGCCAACGCCACGATATCTGATATCCCCAGTACGAGATATATGTATACTATAATATTTAGGTACGTACTAGCTACCAAGCGGTCAAAGTACAATGGGAGCAATGAACGGCGTAGAAACTGAAAATGTCTGTCTGAAACGAGAACTGAGAATGTTGCGTAAATTGCAAGATGTTAAACTAAAGTTTAAAAATGATTCAATTGTAATAATAAAAAACAAACAGTTTTGGTTACAATAAAAAAAAACATGTTATATATTTTTTACCGACAAAAAAACGGTACCCAATTCGACAAGTATATATGTATATATTTTTTCATGTATGACTACGCATAACTTTTTATAGAGTAGTCCGATTTTGATAATTCTTTTTTACTGGATGGGGCATATTTCGAAGTTGGTTCCATAACAATTTAAAAAAGTCCTTTAAAGTTTTTTCGGCGGGTTAAGTTTTTTGTTAAAAAGTCTTACATTTCTCAATAAGGTTTTTATAATCGATAATAATGGGACATATTGTTATAAAACATATTTAATACATGTTAACATATTGTTAGATGTTAACTTTTTACTTTGTTTCTAGCGTTAACAGACAATTAAATGAATTAGGACAGTATTATTTGTTCTATAATCTAGACAATGGAATATTGCGTTCGATGTAACAAATAGCGGTATCTTATTCGCTATCTTTATAACTGTGAATGGTTATTATAGTCCTCAATGATAGTTGTAAATCCTCATTTACACTGCTTATACGAAGATAGCAAAAACATTCAAAAGATGGTCCGAAATGTACGAGAATACTCGTAGTAGACATTTGCCGAGTCAGCTGGTACGCTATATAAGGAACCGATCTGCAAAATTTTAGGGTTCTAGGTTCTGTAGTGTCGAACATTGTGTATTATTTCACGTCGAGGCTTTTTGTGCAAATTTTATCGTTCCCACTGTATACTGTATAGGCAATAAATCTCTACAAATATTATATGCTGTATAATATCTAGTAAAAATAAATGCTTTTCAAATTTTACTTTCACTACCTACAGATATATTATAGCGAACTTGTTGATAACTTTCAAAACGGAAATGCAGAGCGATATCTTTATTGAATTTGTTGTTATCTTTTTATCTTTATTTTGCAACAACATATACAATGAGCAAAAATTTAACATCTTTTATTTGACAAACAGAATTAAAATTATTTTATAAATAGACTCCAACCGTATATTGGTTACTTAATTCACTTTTCTCAGTTTAAGTTTCAAGGGCAAACCACCCTTAACCACTTGCACCACGTTCTGCGTGGGGTCTCGCCTGATATCCCGTTGGGTAGCTGGGCAGGGTTCCACTGTAAACATCTTCAGTAGCGCTGCAAGACCCGCAAGCGACTGCATCTGGCCTAAACGTGTACCTGGCACAACAAAGTTCAGATTTTATTGCCACTTACGTTCGTGCAAGTAAGGTGATAGCGGTTTTATAGCTGTGGTTGCCTACGATCGATGGTAGCCTTTATATTGGCTTGTCAGGAAAGTTCGCGCCGATATTTTAGGACAATAAAAACGCAGCTCATTTAAATATTGTAATACATTTATTAAATTATATAGGTAACATTCTGCTCAACAACCTTTCACCATCTTTCCTATAGCTTGAGAATTTCGTGCATCCAGAACCTCTAAGATTTCTCAGCAAAAAATAACCATATATTTGTCCAAATGGGTTTTGATTACAACCAAATATTTGAAATTCACCGCAAATCGACACGAACTTTCCGGACAACCTATTACATTTTCGACAATAATGCCAAATGTATTCTACATAGTATAAAACTATGTTTCCCGTCGTCTGTACGTAGATACGCAACGTATTTTAGTGCGGTTTTCATCAATAGACAGGGTGATTCAAGAGGAAGGTTTATTAGGCATGCAAAGTAACTCAGTTTGTCTGTCGGTCTGTTATGTTTAAGGTTCGAAATCTACTCGGGTAACATTAGTGTCATATAATCTATACTAATAATATAAAGTGAAGAGTTTGTTTCATTGTTTGGTTGTTTGATTGTTTGAACGCGCTAATCCCAGGAAATATTGGTCCGATTTGAAA
>DWUN01004536.1:0-10680 GCA_018249975.1 Passova gellias | reverse complement strand
CACATCGCGAAGATTGGAGGCCATAGTCCACCACGCTGGCCGAGTGCCGATCGGTGGAGTTTACACACGTCAAAGAACATTATGCGTGATTGATGGAGTATTCCTAGCGATTTTGTTCTTCACCGTTATAGCGAGTGATATTTAATCTTTGCTTTACTTATGTTATGACTGAAAATACGTATGAAATTAAATGCATTTTGATTTCGAATGAAATAATATCAATGAAACCAGCAATTATACTGAACTGAATTTAAAATAATCCACAACTCCAACAACCCAGTTTCGTAACTTAAAAAAAATTAATTCGCATCGAATACGCTCCGTGTAATTGGTGTTTTTCAGGTGCTTATAATTTGAAAAGATGAAAAAACAGATTTAATCCTGCACTGTGAAATATAGGGCAGAAAGTGGCGTCTGCGGGGGGCGGGCGGTGAGGGGGGGGGGCGGCGGCAGCGAACGGAGCAGGAGGGGATATTGTAGTATGAGCTGACACTAAACTCGTTAAAAGTTTATTTTCCTTACAAAAAACATTTTTATTTAGCTTTTTATACATTTTAATTATTGTGATTTATAACTTAAAACGGTTTTATATTCATGAAACAGAACAGTTTTCAAATATCTTACAAAACGGTCGAAAAATATTTTATAGGAAGATATACAAATAACGCTTGAACTATTTTAAACCGCACTTCAATAATAGTTCTCTGCAAACCTTCCCGATGATGATCACGGACAAGAGAACCGCAATGAAACCGTGGCCACCAACTTTTCGATAACTTTGCAAATTGTATAGCATTACACTGATCAAAATCACGAAACAGTGGCCATTTGTGACGCCAACGTACAAACGAATTGCTTCCGATCAACTTCACAGAACAAGGCATACGATAGCGATACGTAACAATACTAATTACTTATTAACACTAGAACTAACACTGACTCAACTCGGTGCTCACACGTATAATCACACAGAGACACCCCGCACACCGAATGACTTAATTAGCATTCTAATCACAATCCTGCAACACAAAAGGAGAGAAGAAAAAGGAACACTCCGCACTTTGCTCGAGCGAAAAGCACGTGAATTATTCCAAGGGGTGGTGTGCACTTTCATGATCCCCTTCGTATCGAGCCGGGGGCTGCGGCCGCTGGCGATTACAGTACGTACAGTTGAATGTCGAAGGTGAGAAAGAGGACGGCGCGATGTCTTCCGCGGCTAATGAACGACTTCAAAGATAGCTTTAATGAATTGAAATGAAAAACTTTATTGCTCGCTTATTGCAACGTAGTTTGAGATAAATAACGTCCACTGCGATCAGTCCTTGTACTTTGGTTACGTTTGTTATGTGTTATTAAACAATTGTTCAAATTATTAAACAAGTTTTGTAACGATGTTTTCCAATATTTATATTTTCTTTTTGAATTTATTAGTACAGGTCGTAACATAAATTTTTTTTATTTGACTTTGGGATTCTCGATCAATGCAAATTTTCATACATTATTGAAGGTTTAAGGCGTTTTGTTATATACATGTTTCCAGTTGTAACCATTGAGCAACAGCCTGCAGGCTTTAAAGGACAGTTCAAAAGCTTGCGTCGGCCGGATTAATCATTGGCTGGGGTCCATCGATACGCAATCGACGGATGTATCTCAGGCGTAGTGATTACTTCACCGCACGGTGCCGTAGGCTTACGTCTTCACAATCGACAATATTCTTGTCTAAAATTCTGCTCAATATGCAGTGGCGATTAAAAATTAACTCTTTGATTAGATTGGCCATTATTTTGTTACTAGCTGTCGCTTAGGGCTTAGTCCGACAGCAAGCTATAAAAAATCTTAGTCACGTATAATTTCAAGCCTTTATTTTTAACAAAAAATTAAGTACGGGTAGGTGCTTACTAATTTTTATAGTTATAGTTTCCTTGAAAATCAAATCAAATAATCTATCAATTCCCATTTAAAGCATTTAGAGATGAGATATTAAAAAATCCTTAATTATTGAGTGCACACGTCATAAAAGGAATCCATGGTTCAAATTTTATGCGTGTGGCTTAAATAGTTACGGCTATGCGACGTTGAACCAGCCGGACAGGACATGTGTTTTTTTATATGTATAGATTAATACATCGTTCGGCAACGAGACGAGTTCGTTTTATAAAACGTTTTCGCGTCGTGAAAAGCACAAAAAAGGGTCTAGCTGGCCTAATTTAAATGAAGGACACGGATTTCCCCGCTTCGAATGTAGAATACACGAATATCACATTAGCACAATACGGGTTTGCCGCTCCGTCAATACTGTTGGCTCTGGGAATACGGTAACGGTACCCACGAGAAAGAATAGAGTACAACATTTTGTTTTACGGGAAACATCATGGCGCTCTTTGTAGGTAGCGCGCTTCGTAGTTGCACCGTGACGGCAAGGAGCATGACGCTTTTTATGCCGTCACGCCTTTTAATTCGGAATCGGATAGCCGTGTGTGGTATTATCCCAATTACCGTTGTTAACTTTTAACATTTGCACAATGTGATTTATAAATCCGACGCGAATGTATCGTTTCATGAGCGATGATCTTAATATGTTGGATATCCGACAAGCGGGTAAGCGTCGTGTACAATTTCGAGCGCCCCTCGGCGATGTTTTAGCACGAGTTAGTGTTACAGCTTCCAAAATTTGCAACCGTACGTTGGATTTTAAAAAGGTGCGTTCGAAATCAAGTATACGAGTGCCCGAGTGGCTCTGTGTGGAAACGTAAATAACGGAACCGGAATAAACAATTCGCGCGCTCTCGGAACGACGCGAGACGCGAGTATGACATTGTCACACATTGTATCATATTTAATAACAACTAGCTTTTGCCCGCGACTTCGTCCGCGTGTAATAGTGACTTTGAGCAACATTTGGTGTATTTCAAAATAAATTATAGCTTATATGTTGCCGAGGACTAATAGCTATGTAACAAAAAAGTTTTAACAAAATCCGTCCAGTACGTAGATACTGGATAAGTAGTTATTGCGTGAAAGCCGGACTACAGACAAGAATTTCAAAATAATTTTTTTTGGCTTGTGTTACTTGTATGAAGAGCTCTCGGCGTATTTTTTTTTGTTTTTATTGAATATACAGAATTGAACTCTTCTACAGTTTTATTACATGTCTAGATATTGATAGATATTTTATACAGAATAGCTTCTTTATAAAGGCTAACGTGTCATTGGCGCGGTGGGCCTGGCATCACTGTCCTTTATACATTCTCCGCACCCATGTTATATCCTTGAAGGAATATTTTATCCGAATAACAGGAGAATCTTGAAACTGGGTGGAAGTGCAGTGCAGAAAGTTGAATTATCTCGGCCTTGATTTACTTTCGATTTTTAAATTCTCTACTTTTATATCGCAACATATTATGTAAAGTAGAGATATTCACCACTAAAAATAAATTCTGTTTGATAGGAAACTGTTCGTTCTTTCATACGGTATGCCGCATAAAGCATTAAAAGCATCCACAAGAATAAAATAGCGAGCACTTCGCAGCCATATCCCGTTCGTCAGCGAATCAAAACAGTGTTACAATTCTAAAAGGATGCAGAGCGTGTGCCGCGTTTTTGTATAAATATTGATATATGAATTCACGTCAACGTTTTCTCTACCGTAAGTAAGCTTTTCGTTTCGACGTCCGCAAACGACACGCGACAGACGGAAAGCCTTTTTATAGGATTATGCACTTCCTTCGATCAGTCTTTCAAAACACAACGCGAGACCGGAGAACCATACAACACGATTTCCAAGCCGATGGCTCTGCTTAATTCTCTTTGAATTGGAAATGTCGCCGGCAGTCCGGTCCGCCCGTCCATTTACACTCCGTTGGATAACATTTGTTTTGCTCTATTTATTTTTCTATTCATTGGGTTTTATATGTCCACTTTTAGAGGCGATTTATATCTACAACTCGACTTTGTTAGGTAACACTGACATTCCTATATCAGTCCTAATCGGAATTGCTGCGCCGCGGACCGCCCGAGAGACGTTCCAACTATGTATTTGATATTGTAAAAAAATACGATAGTACTTAACGTAGGACGGGCCGCCTACCTGTCTATGTAACGAGAAAAATTGTATTGTAACAACATAAACGGGGTTTCAGTAAAAACTATGTCTTTTTATATATTTATCCCTTTTTGAGAGAAATATCCTTTATTGTTGAGATCGTTGGTAATCGTTAATCCTTATTACCTAAGTTAGCAATACACTTAAAGCGGCTCATACATAAGCAATATCCGATAGATAATCGAGAGGCGATGTTTATCAAACAAACTGATGTATTATTCAATAGTTGATCTCTATTAAATCACAAATTAAAAAAAAATGCCAGGAACATTACTGCCTCGAGTATTTTAATATGATACAAAATACATATCCAAAACAGTTCTGTGTTATAAGAAAAATAAAATGCTATTTGCAAGTATTCTATATAAGGAAGCCTCGACGAGTAGATCTTTTGTGTAAAAGAACCGAAATAGAAGAAAACCTCAGCCCAGGCGCCCGTTTCGAGATCCCGCACCTGCCCGACTTGGGAACTGCGGGATTTAGTCGAACGGAAGAATATCGACTTGGAGACACTTCGAGGCTTCCGACAACGAACTTATGCTGCCAGCTCGTAAAACTGACCTTTTTACCACTTCGCAACACTTAGGTAATATCTTAAAGTACAATTGTCTTTTCAAGTCCGCTTTTAATTAGAGCAAACTCCGTCGAGCCTTCCGTTTTATTGTCGTACTTTAAATACATTTTAAATGTATATTTATATAAAAGTCGTTTTATATTAACGCTTCATTCTTTGGTGGTAAAAGAACATAATAATCGGTTAATATACCCTTGAATGTATATTATTATCACGCTAATTAAATATACGGTACGATTTCTTAATTGGGTATTTTCCCGTTTGCAACGAGTGTCACTAAACACGTGTCAGGCGGAGCTAAGGGGAAACATTTATGTGTCGGGGTTGCAATATTATAAGAATCCTGAACAAAGTAAGCGAGTCGGCTCTGACCGAGCACAGCGGACCGCAAGCGTTCCTCGAGGAATACGTAAGTAGGTCAGAGAATCAGATCAAACAGAATTCGCATCTCAATTTAAAAATTGAAGAGGATATTTGACTTTTGTACATGCGTCCCCTGGGCACATGTCGGATTGATCACGTGTATCTGTTTAAGGAGAATTCAGCCAGTTCGCATATGATTTAAAAGCGGAAAGGACGATAGCTACTGGGGAAATTTTAAATAACGTTCTTTAAATTTCTGTATTTTACAATTACTACGTTCCCTCGATATTTGATCCCGTCTAAGACTGAAGTGTTTATAATCCTTTGATTATAAACATTTCAGTATAGACATTTAGCGTATTATAAAATGCGCTTTAAAGATAAAATGCCATAGACATCCCGTACGATACTCATAACGTGTAGATATGTATTACACCGAATCCTTAACATAAGAACATTAACTTAAAAGACATTGCTTCCAGGGATAATAAAGGAATCATAAATGTTTAAGAGAAAGCCAGGTCAAAAGAACCTTCAAAATACAAGCAGGTACTTCGACTTTATTGAACGTGGAAATATGGTTAAGTTTTTAATATTTAGCGACCTTTATCAACAATAGGCGTGAGTGTATATATGTAATGCATTTAATGTATAACAGAGATGTCGATGAAACAATGCCATGTCAGAAATATGTGCGACTTGCATTTACTTTCAGAGAAGCACGGGGCGTCTGGTACCTTTTATATAATAGATAACTACGTAACAGGGTCACATATATCGATGACGTGTTTCGGCTTACTGAATATTGTAATAAAATAATAAAGTCATATTTACATTCCGCCGGCACGTCGGGAACATTATCGTCGGATAATGTAATGAAATTCCTCGTGAAGCTAGCAATTCTAATTTGCAGTAAGAACACCTAAGTTTAATTTACTTCATAAATGAACAAGTGAAATACTTCCAGACAAAATTACAAACATTTTCGCAAAATTCGCGAGAGTTATAGTAGGTACATCAGCAGTCAACTTTGCGACAAAGTACATATTTGGACATTGAAATGAGATGAACAATCAAATGACACATTTCGGAAGTTGTCTTGTTTAATACAGTTTAAGTAATAATTTTTCAGATTTTACAAACCAAAATCAAAATGCTTTCTATTACACGTTTTATCCTTGAAGTAAGAAGTCTCTCCCGATTCCAAGTTATTCTGTAGTCGTGTATTCTGTTATTATTCTGTAGTCTTTTATACAAATAGGTGAGCAGTACTATTTACGGCGGACCCGCCCATACACGTACTCCACCGCTATCGGCGTACCTATCGCCCAGGAGACCGTTATAATTACGGTCAAACTACACGTCCTTGAACAAAGTCCTTGGACTCTTTCGAAGGATCGCTTTCAGAACTCGTCATATTAGCCTAAAGAGTATTCAAATCAAACGACTCAAATGTACTGCAGGGTTTTAAGAACTTGAGCGTTATAGTTTTCGTTCCTGCAGCATAAAAATACGTTCATCATCTAAACATTTCTCGCGGAGAATTCGAGCATCTCCTTTCAATACGCTCACACCATGAATATTAGATTTTTCCCAAACACACTTCCACGTGATTACGGAGCTAACAAGACGTTTGAACGCTCGCAAGCGTACCGCAAGTGTTCCAATTTGCTCCGATAAACGCAACTAAAGGATGTATGCCGCGGAAGGCTTAGACGATTCCGTTCGGGATCCTTTTAGCATTGTTCACTGGCTTCTTGAATTTTTAACGCCGTCTGACGCATGACTAGCGGGCAACTAATTCGAACAGCGGGGGATTTTCGTTCCGAAGTCCTTTGTTGCGATAAAATACATTGTCAAAGATTGTCCACAACGGAAAACGACAAAAATATGTACATTCAAAATCATTGTAATTTCCACATTCTCGGTAAGCGCTCTTAATACTTTCATATATAAAATAATGGTCCGCGTGCCATTGTCTAACTTTAGCACTAAATAAGCTCCGCTCTTTGCATCGAGGACATCTTAAATTTATTTGTTGTCCATGAACTCGCGATATGAAAGCAAACAAAGCTCCATTTATTTTGCAATACTCGCAAGATGTTTCGTTATTTCCCTCACAACAGAACATTACACAAATAACACTTCAATATTAAAGTCACTGACAATAATATTTTTGCTATGAGCAGTTGCCTAATTAGATTTCGTACCTGTAATCGCACCGGCCACAGTCCACCACCGTGTGACACTAAATGTTTACAATGGGCACAATTAAAGGTAAATTGACATCACAGTTGCTTCAACGGTTTCTACGTAACGTAAGGATCAATACACTCGCGGCCGCTGAACCTCTGGTAGAACAGCGTTCAAAATGACTCGTTATACAGTACTCATGTCTGCTCAACGTTCAATGGGAGCTCCTACGCTGCACGAGAAATGATTCCCTTTCATTGCTAGTTATAGTCGCATAAGTACTCTCGAGGGCGGAATATATCGTCCGCATAAATATTGTTGGTAAATACTCGTACATTCAGATCCCAATTTAAATTTAGAATACTAAGAAGAAGGATAAATTTAGTATCCAAAACAATTTTTGACTACGGCTAAGATGATGTCGATTCGTAAATCCCTCCGGCCTCCTCCTCCACTGGCTATAAAGTGGAAGGTTTCTATCATTTGAAAAAAGAAAACCTCCGTCGTAAAGTTCAATAACAAAGTATCCGAATTGAACAACCGATTGGACCTCATGACTGTACAATTTGCAGTCGCATGCGCCATCTGTTGCCGGAACAATATTTTGAGGACACACAACGAAAAGCAAAACTCTCTCCTACCTATTGCGGACCTGCGCTATTTCGATACGATCGGCAGATCGGCACGAACAAAACGGTGTTATAAATTGGAAAACTTGTTACACAATTTATTAGCGCTGTTCGTAATTACATTTTCAGTTATCTCTCTAAACGGATTGAATCGGTGAACGAATACATCGAACAGGCCAGTACTCGCGAATTGAACGAACCGTCAGTCGGGTGGAGTTCAATTAATGTGCCGATGCAAGTAGGCTGCGCGGTGGTCCATTAACTATGCGGCATATTTTACATGTTGTAACTTCGTGAGCGTTATGAGTATTACTTAGATGAATAACGTAACTTCAGATCTTAGGATCCATTGCATTGTTTATCATAATGGGATTAATGAGAATTTCAAATGTTCAAGATAAAGCGAAAAAGCCTCCTTCTATGAACATGCGAGTTTTCTCTTCATCATGATTTGCATATTAAGGATTACCCTAAGCTTCTTCATAAGCTCTACATTTTCAGTTGATGTAAGTTTTTTCGATCTCAGGGTTTTCAAAGTGATCTTTACAGAAGACCTGTAAATGAACAGAATTGAAGAAAAACTTACAAGCTGCAGTAAGCAGTGAGAACAAGGAAAACCGTTTACAAGTTTCACTTGTAGTAGAAATAGAAACGGAAACATTCTTGAAAGAGAGAAATACAATTTTCGAAACCAACATTGTAGTGTGGGCTGTAATAAGTTTAGATTAAGAATTTAATAAAGCGATTTCCTGGTGGTCGTTCGAGCTGTTTCCTTTTGTACGCGAAAAATAGTGCACATGTCTAACACGAAACGCATCTGGAATTGCACAGTTTTGTTCTGGAAACCTCAACTTGTTCTTGAATAGCCGATTTAAATGGAATACCCTTTGAAGAACACTGTAAGAATTAAGCTAATTAAATACTCTTTGCTTCGATCTGAATACAATGCGTTAGTGGTTTCTTCATTTGTAACAAACAAATTTAAATACGTAAATCAAAAGAAAGGGAACTAAGAGAGCAAAAACAAACTAGTAATAGCAGTAATAGTAACAAGAAAATAGAACACTGAGAAATCTTCAGGTTACCGTCAAACAAATAGGACTGCCAGAGCAGGCAACATTTAATATACAAAATCACACAAAACATGAAAACCACACAGTAGAATGTATAGGTAATGAAGCACTTAAAACTGTGTTAGCCGTTCAAATGAAAACACTTCTCCAATAAAATGCAATATCATAATCTGTGAACACTACATTCCAATAACTACATCCAGACTTATTTGTCGACGTTAGATAATCATTCGCAATGACACGTAATCGTCAACACTGGAGATCCCATGAGAGTTCGCTAAACAATCACAAACATAATACCGTATTAATCATAATACCGTTATTATACACGTTGTAGATGCTCTATTGACAGAGAACTATTTAAAGATTGGAGCAGAATCATAATATATGTAAGTTTTATTCAAATTCAGAATGGAACATTGGACCGCTATAAAATTTACTTATACACAAATTTGAGAAAGGTACATACTTAAAGAGCATTAAAAATAATTTTGTAATCTTTTCTTTGGGCAAAAGTAACCTCGAGACATATCTAGTCAGAAAAACGGTTAAAGTAATCGCTTCATTGGGAATTAGATAGCTGCGCGTGTAATTGTGGTAATTAATATTATTATTATATGTATCCATAATATATAGGGTAGAAGTATAAGTTATACGTATATGGGTATATATGGGTTATAGAAATATTTATCATAAGTGTGCCCGGAAGCGAACAAGAGACGAACTTCCAAGCCGCAAGAGTTCAGCGGTCTCCGGGCGACGATACATCCAACTGTTATGAAATATGCTTTGAGATACACACTGTTCGTAGTTTTGCGTCAATGTTTCAAGCGGAAAGTTATACCTATATTGCATGAAATATTAATGTAAACTCGACAGCTAACAATAATAACATAAAAAGATGAAATAATTTAATAAAATCGATTATCTTAACATCGTTTTAAAAACATCCCACCGACGGGTTGGCCCGTAATTCCTATTTTCACTAATCGGCAGTGGAACAGCGTGTTTTAGTATGCTTACAGGTTCCCGCATTGTAGGAGAGATTCGTGGCCAGTAGTGGAACGAAAAAAGGGGGTTGCAGTCAGATTCGTAATCGGGGCAAGAGGTTGACAACAAGATTTTTTAGTATGCATATGTAGGTAGGTGCTTAAAATTCAAGGATGCAACAGGAAAATAAAAAACAATGGCTTCGGTACTAGAAAGGTTTATGTAAGCTCAAGACGGTCGCACATTCAAGCTAAGATTCATCTAGTTTATTCACAAAGTGCGAGCGGGCACTTGGCGACACTGCCACGATTCCGAGTCCCGTGCGGTTTGGCCGCGACTTGGCTACTGACGACGACTGTACCATATTTCAGACTGGATATAAAATCGATGATACATATTTCAAAGACGGAGCGCTAGGAGATGATAGAGCGGTTCCTTTTAAAGCTTCAGAAGAATTTTATGTCGCAATAATATATTACACGTCTCCGGATCCAATTCAATATGACTCAACGCCGTTATAACATACACCTGAGACGAAAGAAACGAAACATTAAATTAATTTTAAATTATGATAGTCGACAGATGCGGAATGGGTCGTTTTTGTTCTTCATTTTATAGAATAATTAGCTGACCCGGCAAACGTTGTTCTGCCATATAAATTATAACAGTATTTCTCTACTATATCTTAATATATATAAATCTCGTGTCACAATGTTTGTCCTCAATGGACTCCTAAACCACTTAACCGATTATAAT
>DWUN01004535.1:0-10681 GCA_018249975.1 Passova gellias | reverse complement strand
CTATAGCAAAAAGTGTCGTGACAACTTTTGGTCTTAATTTTTTCCGTCTAGCCCCCTTTCGCAACGCGCGATAAGGACTTCGTTCCAATATCTAGTATAAGTTTAAAAGAGTTAGTTTATCTCGAAGTAATGTAGTGTGTTAACTAGCGAAGTCGGTGTGAAAGCAGATCATAACACTAGTATCTCGTTTCCAAGCTTTACACGCCCGCTTCACAATAACAATAATTTTGATGTTAAGTTATGTGTACTTTTTATTCAGACGTCATGCTAATATGCAGCAAACATTTTTACCCATGTATATCGTTGAACCGACCGCTTTCTGTCCAAACGGTTTTCTGCTCACGTAACGTACACTTTGGCAGAACAATTTAGTACGAGGCTAGTGAAGTGTAGTCGCGTGCTGACGCAGAGTTAGCCGGCAGTTTACGACGCTCTATTTCCACTATACAACTTTAAAGGGCTCAATTAAAATTACTGATTGAAATTTCACTTTAACTAATGCCTATAATATATTGCATTTACGTTTCCGATTGAAGAAATCACTTGTGAAATGAAATGAAATTGGAATTAATAAGATTGAAAAAAAATTGACAACATTATTAATGTTTAAAAGATATTTTTTCAATACCGCCATTGCGGTACCCGTCGGATAGCTTTCAAATTATCTTTTGAATCTCATTTCGGAGAAATCCTTATTGTCCCGGTCGTTTCTCCTTCCTTCACAGATGAAGCTAGAGCAATGCAGCGTTCATTGGACCGTCGCGTGTCGCAGGCAAGCTGGAAGGTTTTCGCCGTTTACAGGCTACGGCCGCGAGTACAAGCGCTACTCTGTAACTCGCATTTATTACATTAGCCGCAGAAATTCCTGCAAGTGTGCATGTTTCCTTTCGACGTACAACCGCTAACAATAAAAATTGTGTACATATTTCATGTTACATGGGCAACTACCCGCGAGCCACTCGACAATTAACGGTCCACGACCCGTGCCGGAGACGGATGCTAAAATTAATTAATTGCTTGTATGCGAGTATGTGTAACACTTCAATTTTTAATTATTTGTCAATATGTAATGTAAGCAACTCCATGTCTCATTTCTTTTTGATTCATGTAACAATTCGCTTATATTGTTACATTACCGCATTACCGCGTTATACGCAATATACACACGATCATTTTCGGGCCACGATAGCGTTCATGGCATCTCTGTATCATCGATTATCGCGTTCCTATCGACGACAGCGATATGTTTGCCAGTATATTTATTTCATTTCTTATATCTTCTTCATATATCTCATAGCAATTGTAATGTTTTCGGAGGACCTTAGACACGCCCATATGATTCTTAGCTTATTCTGACAGAACTTGTAATGTGTTGACCAGATAGAGAATAGATTACGTATTATACATATATTTCTAACTACGTAAGTACTTTTATCGATAATATCATCGACGTTCAGATACAGACGAGCACTCGTGGATATCACACAATTATTTGTTACGGGCTGAAATCGAACTCAAAACCCCCGACTCAGTTTTAGGTCAGCAAACCATTGCACTAACGAGTCAGTCAAAATGTGTCTGTGATCTTTGTATTCTTACTACTCAAACATTCAATGCACAAAATGTCCAAACAAAATAATTTTGATCGTTACCCCGCCCCCGCCCCCGCTAGTGGCGCTAATGTCATATTCTTATAAATTTGTTACCATCGTACATCCGCTCACTCGCACTCATTGTGTCGGTTTCATCGTGTAAAAACAAATACATTACAGGTACAGATATAATTATTGAAGTAAGACTGTTTACCTCGATTCAACATAATTTATATTACGTGACATTTGTGTAATGTCGACTTTATTCGATTCGGCACTTATAAATCAGGAGAATCCCAAAATTGATGCCCTCCTTTCCACGTTAAGCTGTCGTAGCGTTGTTATTACGGGACTATTGTTACAAAAATCCTCGCAGATGGAGTAAGTTTTATCATAAATTGGAAATAATTACCGTGTACTGTATTGGGAAAATATACTGTATTTAATTAAGCCTACTTCCGTCGCATCACACCTGCAGCTCGAAATGCGTGAAGGAGATGCTTTGACGTTAATAAAGTGTCTATGAGTTTTACAGTGAAGTAAAAATCTGGAATTATAATTTAAATTACCTCGATTTACAGTGAACTTTTCATTTAGTTTCACGTTTAAATATTGTTCTTACCTCATGCTTTTGTTCTGTCTCTGCGTTCAAAATTAACATGTGACACGTACCTGCAAAAGAGAAGACATTTATAAGGTATAGAATAAAAAATAATATTATTATGACACAGACTCGAGCCGCGTTGCAACTTAGATAGCATCGAGACGCGTGGCGATATTAAATACGAAACTTAACGTAACTGTAATTTAATTAACAATTATGTAATTAATTTACTTTCTTAGTTTATTGTGCAGTGGTAACCGCGGGGAAAGTTTGATTAAATAGCTATGAACAGGATCGCACGTGCACGCGACTTTTCGGCTCAACTTAGTATTTTCACGCTCCCGCTAAACAAATTGGAAAATGTTCTAGCCGTTAATTATTGGACTATGTTTAAATCAAAGACAAAGAAGTTTATTTGCACAAATATAGGTACAAATGAAGATGTTAGAGGATTATTTGTGCAAGCCATATTTTGTCTTTTCCAATAGGTACGGCGTACAAATTTAAGAAAGGAAAGGAAGTATAAGTACAAACTGTGCTTACTAATAATGTATTACACTAAAATTTACACACATGTAAGATATTTAAATCAATGCTAGATAATATATATCATTCTGTTTTGTCAGTCATCATTAAGCATAAACGAGATTGTAATTATATTAATTATTAATTTAATTAGCTGGATGGAAGTGAAGCGGCGCATCTACAGTTAGGTTTATTTGCGGCCTATGTATAGTGGGGTATAGAGGCAGATTATGGTTCCAAATAAAAACGGATATTTAAACAACCAAACGTCATATAATATAATGAACATATAAGGTATACCACCACATTCTCGCGTGTTAAACCTCGGGCTCCTTCTAGCAACAGAGATTTTTGCATTTAAATTTAAATTTATATATTTTGGAGTAAATAAAACGCTTCGATCAAACCGTATACCAATTCAATTAGCGACATTACTTTAGGCGACTGACATATATGTTATCTCTGTGAATCTCTCTATCGATTTACTTACTCTATACATAACGTGCGGAGTTTATGTTTAGGTTTAGGCACAAATCTGATTATAACTGAATCAAATATTAAGGGTATGTTCATATATTTATATGACATTTGGTGCGTGCATTGTTCAAGAAGCGAGCGTGACGATTTCGAAGTGAATGTTTTAAACCCGTTAAAATAAAATAACATATTCATTGTCGGACCTAGCCATTATGTGGTCGCTATTTTCGAATTGGCGTTACGTAAATTGTGCAGCTGTACGGCACACGGCACTAGCGATTGTGTCTCGGCTGTATTAAATATCTCATTTAAATATTCTGCGGTATGCATTCAATACTATTTACCAATTGTAACTTACCTCTTTGCTTAAAAAGGTGCCGTGGCTTACTATATCCAGTCGATCGTCAGTAGTTAGTTTGTATATGTCAACTGTTTATTCAAGAATGTCATACTTATCTCATAGCAGTATTGTCAGGGAACATCGACTGTACCCTGTCGGACCGCCATCCATTCGGCATTAGCGCGTGTAGCGCAAAGTGGCGCGTGGGTCGCAGCGCCTTCGTTAGCGCCGAACGCTTGTTAGTCACAGTGCGAATACGGAATTAGGCAAATTTCCACTTCGGATGTGCGCGAGATTACACGACTTCACGAAAATGATTTTCGATTGCGGATGGTTCAATTCTAATCCGGGATTTCGTTCTTCGGGGCCGCGCTGTACATAAAACTATTCCACCTCCAGCGTACATCCGGTCGTCCGCTGGACGGCGTTCGCGGGATTCTTGCACTCTATATGTTTATTTTTAATTACAGGATATTAAAATATGTAAATAATAAGTATTTATTTATTAGCATGTATTTATATATTTACTATGTATTTGTTATTGAATAATTTCATTAACATACGGATCAAGATTAATAGCAAAATGTTCAATTCGTGTACTTTCGGTTGGGTGGAAAATATTTTTCCTTCAATACAGTTAAATCTCAACTATTGGTGGGAACAACGTGAAGATTCAAAACCGTAGTAACGGCGACGTGGCTCGCCACTCGTCACGTGATGTTCCCTGCGAGCGCTAAAATGGAGTTTCGGAGAGCCGCTTCGCTATGATATGTGTGAGAGGAAGACCGGTTCAGGAGGTGAAAGAAGTTCCTGTGGAAGATAGCCGGTGGAAATGTCTAGTCTCTGCCTCTCGCTCTAACGGGTTAATGATGAGGCCGCCTCTTGTTAACGTTTTTTAAACTTGTAAAATGACGGACACGGCTACTCGTATTACACCAGCGTAGAAATATTCCATGATTGGCATTTCTCGTTTCACACAAAGTTTCGACGTGCCATTCCCTAAACAATAGAAGTTTGTTTCTAAAGAACTTTTTCAATGAAATTATAATAACAACTTATTAGGATATTAAAAATGCGTTACATTATCGGTCTAATGCTTGGTTTTTACGTTTTACTGTTATTTACGTTTACTTCTGTATTCGTCAACTGATTCTGTTTTTTTTTTATTTCGCAAATATTAACGAGCCTTATCGTTTTGTCAACGAATTGCTTACATAAACAACAACAAAAGAATCGGCAGTGGGTGTTCCTCAATTTTTCAATGATCGTTGTCGAATGTCGACCTCGGCGGACTACTGGTTACATCGCAATGGTCAGTGGACGAATATCAAAGATAGCGGCCCTCACCGGCGCGGTGCTGGGCCACGTCGCGCAGTGCGCCGCTCACGGGCCAGGCGGCTTCGTTAGCGGCGCACGCTTGTTAGCCGCAGTGCCAATACGGAAGTACACCGTTAGGCAGTTGAGAGTGTAACTTCCGTGACTTTGAGTTGCTTTCACAAGTTTCAGTATTACCGATATCAAGCCTTGTACAGGTTTTTTTTAGTTTCCTTTAGAACTTAGAAGAGTTAAGTCATATTCGTTCGGCTGGACTAAAGGTGGGATGTCAGACTCCAAACGCTTTATAGAACGTTATGCACGAGTCTAAGGTGTTCGGATGTTCTAACGATACTTAACCGGCATAGGCTTACATACTATACATACATACATACTTCACTAACATACATCAATACTATACATACTATACTTACATACAATGCAAACACTTTTAGACAGATTCAATGTTTCATTCAATTTCTATAATAATGCCCGATACAAACCAAATCATAACCTAAACGCGAAAACCGCTTGAAGGAAACGTAGCAAATTGTGCTAGATTTGCGACACAAAAGCACTACGAGCGTAGTGTGACGGGAGCAGGGGGGGTGAGGGGGGTGGGGTGGGGGGTTTGAGGCGGGGGGGGCGTAATCGAATGTCACCGGTCGCGCGACACCCGGTAGAATTTCAGTAATTCAAAACATACACTCACTAGTATAATTTAAAATGTCACGGTTGTCAGGCCCATCGGTCCACTTTATTTGCCCTTTGCGGCACCATCCATCGGTAGAATACTACTTGCGGTACCACTACCGTTTTTTCTCCCGGTCTACTGTAACCCGAAGGGCACACAAAACCGAAGTAAGATGACTGAAACGTGACCTTCATTGAGTCTATGTATGTACCTTACAATTAATAAAACAATTTGAATTTGACTCATTAATGGATCGATCGAAATGTACTCTCTTATGTTTTGTCTCCTTGTAGTTTAACTTTTAATTCGATATTATGCAAATCTGTCATTCGACAATATAGCGATTCATAAAAAGCGCTGAAACAAAATTCAGCCGAAGGAAAACGTTGAGTAAAATTTTACGTTTGATAGTGAAAAAGTGATTTGTCAAGTTGAAATATTGCCGGCTAGATTGCCATTTTAATTGTAAGAATTTCTAGCGTTGTCACGGACTGAGCGCTCCCGGGGATATCCCGCGGTGACGAACGAGGGAGCGGCGGGCGATAAATGAAACATCGACTTAGAACTGCAGCGACATGCGCGGGACACTACCGCCTCAGCTCGGTACAATAGTAGCTACATGTAGGACATTTTTATCTTTCATAATTTCTCCTGGCGAGGCAGAAGATCATAACTATAATCTAGTGCCGACCAATACGGACGATGCATACGAAATCGTCAATACCATCTGAATGATAATATTTAAAACGGATAGGACTTTAGTTTATTCCAGGAGTAGCAAACGACTGTACTGTGACTGATACTTCGCCGGAAAGCGCTCGCTGGCGGAATATTATAGCTAAAGTTAAAGAGTCCCCCGGCAAGCATGCCGCGCTGATTACAGGGAGATATAGGGGAAATACTAATACAACAGTATTTGAAATAACGTAATCTCTATAATTACTTTAAAACTCGAAAGTTGGAGAAAGCTTTGTTTACGATTCGCAAGCGGCCGCAGCGCCTTCCACCTTTGCCGCTGAGCAACAATATTAACATATTTGTGGTCGAACTGCACTTAAGTATAGTAATCTGACTTATGAATGCGGGTTTCCGTGGAACGCATTGAGCACTTCCCACCAGCAAACCTCTGTCCCTATAATACTGCTACAACGATAAGATACGAAAAATGATAGAGCATTGTAATCAAATTATTTTTCTGTTCCTTCTATTAGGCATAAACCTCAATTGCTGGTCAGATGACAGCGGGCCGGTGCTGGCGAATTGCCCCTACGATAAGCCGTGGCGCGCGCTCGGTATCGGACCGATGCCATATTGAGACACGGCAAATCTTTTCCTAATCTGCCGTAGCCTTAGAGGTGAACGAAGCCGATGCACGTGTGTTAATTACCCGTACGTATATAACTTACAATAAATGAAACAATTTGATTTTGAACTGTGTATAAAAAGTCAAAAATACCGAATTGCTTAGTAAATAATAATAGTGGCAGTTATCGTCGTGAACCAGAGCGGCGCGCGACAGGCGACTAATGAAATACGAACACGGACTGGCGCCCGGGAAGTTGACTCACATATTCCGTGTCACGCCGGATCCGGGGGAGTTACAGCAGTCTTAAGTCTTACATTCGGATGTGAGTGATAGTGATCGCTCCCGTTTAAATCTCGCGTAGCTGCTAGGAAATGCAAAAATGTTCATTCAAACGAATCACTCGACGAGAGCCTTTTAAATACTCTCAATGTTACGCTGTTTCATTTTGCATGAATATACCGAAAGCCAGATGTAAGATAAGCTACGATACTCGCAATTATTTCGCTGAAAACTTGCAAAGAAATTCTATTAGCGCACCTAAAATAGCGCCGATTTCGGCACGAAGCCCCCAATACGGTGTAATAGATCTGCGAAACTTCGTCAAAACCGAATAGCAATTAACGTTCCATATTAACATTCTACTTCCGCCCTTACTCGCACGCGATTACGCCTATAATGGCTTGAAAATTGACAGATGTTATGACTTATGTTGTAGAATGCGCGAGTTCATTCTGGCCGACCTTGGCAAAGGCTATTAATCACGCCCCACAAAAGCGATATCGCCCGATCTTTTTAATAGGCACTAATGTTTAAGTTGCAATCCATACACAAGCCAACTGTGAATATTGGCGTATTTCTGATATTAAACTCAGCAGTGCAAAATAAACATAAAATTGATCTGGATTTATTTCTGTTGACAAACAAAATGTTTTATTCCCCATTTTTGGAGTGCAGTATGCATACACTATAAGACTAAAATGACCTAGTTGTAAAATACTCGTTGGGGGCAGTGTGGCCTCTGTAACGCACCTCTACGTGACTTTGGTCCTGTATGACATTGGATACATATGTTCTATAGGGGTGTGTCTGCCTACTGTCACTCGAGGTAATGCTGCAGAAATTGCCTCAACGAGGAATGTGTTGATGGTGCAATATTAGACTAACGGCGTAGGAAATTCAATAAATGAGTAAAAAAATAATATCTGCAGGCGATGGGAGTTAGTTCGTTACTAGGTTTTGATTGTGAAGCGAAACTTTTGATCTATTTAACTTCGAAAAACCTTATAAAATGTTTACAATTACGACGCCAAAAATAGAAAACCCCAGCTTGGTATAAATGGCTGATACCAACTCCAAGAATAACAGTAATCGTACCTTGAATTACATGTTGGTATACTTTTTAGTGCATATTAATTTGTTTTAGAATAGTTTACTATTTGAAGTCGGTTTTTATTTTTTTGTTAAAAGTTATGGAGTTCGAATATATTTTATTTACTCGGGACAATGCCGCTATCGGCCAGCTAATTCCGGATTAGGCAATTGAATGCCTGCGTTATGTTAAGCAGATATTTTTATTACGCCCACACACAGAACAAACGAATACGCTCGTCACATACACATTTATCTCGGGAGGGAATCGAACCAACGACCTGGACCAAAAAGCCCGTCATATTAAAGTTAAAGCGCGTGCTTCACCAATAAGAACCGTTAGGTAACGCGAAGTGGCCACGTGAGTGAGGGCCGGAGCGCCGCCTATACGTGATGAAGAGCCCGATTGGCGTCCTGAGCGCCGCCGAGTGGAGGCTCTTGCTTGTTTAGAACTAGATAAAGTAAGAGGGTTTCAGTAAACTTCTACCCTTATAAAGAGAAAGTGTGAATTCCGTTATTTTGTTAGATCCATCCTTGCTTAAATCTAATTGACATTTTTTTATCACATGGTATTATGATCATTCTCTTATTATTAGATTGTATATCACGATTATTTGATGATAATTTGGATTTAAGCGACATCGTATGTCCTACATATAGGGTAAAAATACTCCTGCATAATTTTTTGGAATTTACTGTAATATCGACATTGCGCGAGCCCAGCCGCGGGCTATAGCCAGTTAATTGATAAACGGCAAAAAATTTGTAACATTTAAATCCATACTTAATATTATAAATGCGAAAGTAACTCTGTGTGTCTGTCTGTGACGACATCACGGCCAAACCGCTGCACCGATTGTTATGAAATTTCATGTAGAGATACTTGAGTGTTTTGGAGTGAACATAGTCTACTTTTATCTGCCATTTTTTTTATCATGAATTTCATTGTTTTCCGAAAATCTCGCAACTTTGACAAAGAAAACTTTGTGACACACTGATTTCCAGGCGGGCGTGGCGGCGGGCAAAGCTAATAATAACACAAAATAAATAATAAACAGTGTCAGTTAGGTACTCCAGACGAATTATTAATGAGACAGGTCAAAACCTTCAACGAAACGGAAATTGGAATGGAACGTATAGCCGCAGCTTCTTTTTACACGCTAACGTTGGAAGGGTTCCGGGAAAACATTACCCCTACACAAATTTAAAGTGTTCAACGAATTTCCATTCGAACTTTATCAGATCCCGAATATAAGTTATCGAGTGGAAAATCTTTTTTCCCCGCTCCGAGACAACTTTCCGCAATTAGGGAGCGATAAATTGAAATCTTTTTGTGTAACTGGTGGAAAAAGATCGGAAAGAAATGAGTTCGAAAATTTAATTAATCAGCGTTGTCCGCTGATTTTCTTGTAAAATGTTTAAACGGCAACCGAGTGGGAATAATTGGGTACGCTTAGGTAAATATTCGCGCCGTATGATAATAGATATTTACTGAGAAAATTTTAATGAAAAGTAATCATGATACAGGTGGCAGAAACAGATTCCTTAATTAGGTTACGAAGAGAATCGCGATCGAGGGACGACCCGGGTACTTGCGATGTTCATCTCGAAAAGTTCAATCTTAAAAAATAACCGGCCAAGTGCGAGTCGGACTCGCGCACCGAGGGTTCCGTACCAAGTTGTAGGTATATATTCGTAAAGGTGTTATTGACCCGAGTATTTGATATGAATTTCAATCTAATACCTCTATGCGATCATGAGGAAAGGGCTAGTAACTTTAAAATATTTTTAATATAATACCTATAATGTAACTAAAAATTTACAGTTTTCGCAATTTTTCCTTTATTTGTATTAACCTTTATTTCAAGATTCTGAGTTGACGGGACGTACCCTGTAGGTTTTGATTCCCTTGAGAGCGTCGAAAATTTGCGGCATGAACGGCTGTATCTTTTAACTGCGTCTGCTGAGAACTTTGATTTTTTTACAGCTCCAAGGGACCGTAGACTTGAGTATTTGGTATAAATTTCAGCTTAATACCTAAACGCGTTCCTGAGAAAAAGGGTCTTGGCAGACGGACCGACGGACGGACAACGAAGTGATCCTATAAGGGTTCTATTTTTTCCTTTCAAGGTACGGAACCCTAAAAATACAGACGAATTGAGTACTTCCTCCTTTTTGAAGTCGGTCAAAAATAGCAAATGAATACAAACATATTATGTTATACATTAATATGTATTATATCAGTTGTCTGTTGGTGCAAATCGAAACCTTTTTCTTATTATTGTATTACTTATTATTGTATTACTAGCTGTGCCCGCGACTTCGTCCGCGTGACTTCGTCCGCGTCGAAACCTTTTTCTTATTATTGTATTACTTATTATTGTATTACTAGCTGTGCCCGCGACTTCGTCCGCGTGGAATAGTTATTTTGGGCATCATTTAGTCTACTATAGCCAGAAGG
>DWUN01004534.1:0-10683 GCA_018249975.1 Passova gellias | reverse complement strand
ACAGTATTTCTCCACTATTTAATGGATGTTATTTTACATATAAACCTTCCTCTTCAATCACTCTATTAAAAAAAAACTGCATCAAAATTCGTTGCGTAGTTTTAAAGATTTAATCATACCTAGGGACATAGGGACCGAGAAAGCGACGTTGTTTTATACTATGTAGTGAAGCTCACACTTTTAAAATAACAACATACCATCACGCCAGGTCACTGACGGGGTAGGCAGAAAGCAACGAGTGCCAATTATTTCTGTCCTTGCAAACCTGACGTGCTTTGTCTACATTCACTTTATTAATTTACACTTTTAAAACAATTTATATATTAAGTCACAATACAATTTTCTGTACATTGTACCATGAGACCACTGCAACGGTTCTGTATTGACTATATCATTATAACAATAGTGCAGTTCTTTAAATATATCCTCACTGTAATGTATAAGGATTGTTTGTTAATGATAATGGAGAGATATAACAGGCAGTCACAGATTGCTTTTATCGGAGATGTAAAGAAGTAATAACCGTTTGTGAAGAACAATTCTTGAAATTGATTTTTTTGTTTTACAACCGAAGACCTTAAGCGGTGTATAGTTTTAAATGGGCACTTTTTCAGTGAAAGACAAGGAACAGTACAAGATGCAAATAGTTGATTTGAAAGCACAGATATCCATGTACTGCGGTCAAGATACTGCACCCACAGGGCACGATGTAGGGTCGAGTGACACAAGTAAATTGGTGAAGCAGTTGGCGCAAATGGAACAGCAGCTTCTGACTACCCAAGAGCAGCTCGAGGATGTCCAGTATGAGAAGGAGACGTATAAGTCCAAAGTCAGTATGAGTGTAATCCATACAAATTGTTTCATTATCGGGATGCCTTGCTAATGTTATCTGTTGCTATAGATTTTCCACATATGACAGTGGCAGCTAAGACGAAAACTGTATGTGAGATATTACAAAAAACTAGTTGTGTTAATGTGTATTTTTAAATTACCTGTGAATATTGTAACAATGCATTCACTCAAATTTTGTTTCTGGGGATACTTTAAAAACTTGATGATATTTTGGTTCTAAATTATATTTAATTACGTTATAACAGATCAATCAGTTAAAGACGGAGCATGAGAGGTTGTTGACTGTAAGTCAGCAAGAATCCGCTAGAGCCAATAGTTTGGCTGAGGAGTTGGATACGGAACGTCGGCACACCAATTCATTGAGAGAGCTGGTCGCTGAACTTCGACAACATAATAATCTCAACCGAATGGATTCCAGTCTGTTGGAATGCGATGACCCTGATGCCAGTGTACATTCTCTGCTGCACAACTCCTGTAAGATTTGTGTTTTAAAACAATGCACCTAGTTTGGTCAAATTCCATTATGGACACATTTTCAACCCATATTTGACATGTTATTATTTAATTTTTTCTTTTGTCTTGTAGCTACTTGCAGTGAGGTATGTACCAATGTGATTGAGGTGCAATTAGTAGAAGAAAGAGCAAAGATTGTTGTACTGAAACAACAAATGCAATTATTACACGTAAGTAAACTAACATAGTTTAAAGACCATTGTCATCTTTGATGCTCATGATATTCGATAGTCATTTTAAAATACCCCTATTTTAGGATCAACTAAGTGAAGTTACAAAAAGAGCTGAAGAAGAAAAACAATCATTCAGAATAATCATATCAGAAAAGGAAAGCACTATAATGGAATTGAAAAATCGCCTAAGTGAGGAAATAGAAGAAAAGAATAATTTGAAAGCAATTTTTGACAATGATGTGGCCAAACTTACCAATGAACTTAATGAATTAGACCAAAGGTTGAAGGGATGTCAGGAGAACTCTCGCAATATTATTGAAAAGAAAATGTACGAAATTCAAAATTTACAAGAAGAAAAAATGTCTCTGTTGCAAAGTCTATCAGATAAAACGACCAAGTTGGAGAATATAATCCAAGATTTACAACGGGAGGTTGACACTGAAAAGAGTTCCAAAATCAGGCTCCGAGATGAATATGACAGTCATATAATGAAACTCAATGAGAAAGTCTTGAACAGAAACAATGAGTTAGTCGAACTGCAAAATAAAATAGTGGAGAAAGGCGAGACAATAGAGGCTTTACAATTACAGTTACGGAGTGAGAAGGCACAGAGGGAGGAGCTATCAAATAAACATAATAATGACATTATACAATTGAATTCCATTAGAGAGAGAGTAGAACAAGATCTGCAAAAGAAAGCAGATGAAGCACTCGACTTACGTAAACATTTGCAGTATCATATTTCTGTTATAGAGCAAATGAACAAGGAAAACAATCAGTTAAAAAGTGCTATTGCGCAGTTGCAGGATGATACCGAAATACTAAAAGATAACAAAGAAAAATTAATGATCGAGATTAAAAATCGTGATGTCAAAGCTGAACAGAATTATAAAGACACGGAAAACCTCAAAAATATGCTTTGTGAAGAGAAACGAAATCTTCAGAATAATCTCGAGGAAACAGCCGCCACAGTCAATGCGCTTGAAGTTCAATTGCATAATGAAATTCAGTTGAAATTACAAATGCAAAATGATTTACAAACATCAAAAGACAATTTGTCAAAAGAAATTGCTAAACTCAACAAGGCCGTAGAGAACTTGACGCTGGAAAAACAAGAAAACGAAATACTAATCAATAAACTTAATAACAACTTAATTGAGCAAAACAAATTGAACGATATGTTAAAGCTAGACTTAACAGAGGTTAATAGCAAGTTAGACCAACTAAAACAAGAAGCAATCGACAATAATAATGTAATAACAGATATTAAGGATGAATTGAAGAGTAGGAAAAAGATATACCATGATAATCTCCTTTCCAAGGATAAAATTATTAAGTCAATTGAAACAAATTTAGCTTCAGAAATTTCTGAGAAAAATAACTTGCAAGAGGAGTTTATTTCATTAGAAAAAGAGAAGGAAGCGTTATTACGCAAATTGAACGATAAAGATGATAGGCTTTTAAAAATCGAATCTGAGTACGAAAGCGTGTGTGAAGTAAATAAAGAGATACAGAGCAGTAAGTGACATTTTTTGTATGCGATACCTTCCTTGTAATTCTATAGATTCAGTAATATTCCGTTAGATATTTCATTCTATACTTTGACTTCTTATAATGTAATAATCAATCTCTTGTAGCATTACAAATTATGCAACAAAACCTGTCAGAGAAAACGACGAAATATGAACAACTCCAAGACGTGTTTGTAAAAGAAGTGAATGAACTCGAAACACGTCTCAAGTTGACTGAAAATTCTCTTGGAGAGATCACAAGAAAATCTAATGACGCTATAGTAGGGAAACAGTCAGAAATACACACCCTTAATCAAAGAGCTGAAGAACTGAAAACGTTTGCTAACGATTTGCAAGAAAAAATTATGACGATCGAGTCAGAGAAGCAATGTCTTATTCAACAATTAACATCGGAAAAATCATATAGAAGTAATATTGAAAACGAGTACCTCAGCCAGTGTTCTCGCATGAATAATGTAACAAGCGATTTAAACGAAGAGATATTGAGAAGTAATAGGGAAAAAACTTCTTTTAAAATCAAAATTCAATCATTGTTAGACGACATTGATGAAAAAGATGAACGTAATAAACAATGTTAAGGAATTTATAATTTTTGTTGTTACCCTTAATATTGTCTATTTTAATTGTAATTTTTTTTTTCAGAAATAAAAATATTCAAATGGAATATAACTCATACATCACAAAAGTTCCAAGATGTGATTGAACAGAAAGATAAAGAAATAAATGATTTACTCAAAAAAATGTTACAAATGGAACAATCACTCAAAGATGTGACTGAAGGCCTGAATAGTGAAATTCATACAAAGATGGATGAGATTAGGATGCTAAAAGAAGAAAATTCTGATTTACGTCTCAAAATGGATAATAACATTATAAATAGTAACGATATGTTGCATAAAAATGATTGCGTCATACAAGATTTGCAACAAAAAATAGGAATATTGACTAAACAGTTGGAGAGCTCTCAGAAATCGTTAGAAGACGAAAAAGCTGCATATGAAAAGTTTAAGGCCGAATTCCATAAAAATATTTCTGCGAAGGATGACAAAATTCAGGAACTTGCCAAACAGATTTCTGTACTACACGAAACGATTTCAAAACACAATCGGGCTTTGTTAGACGAGAAAGATATTTTAATACAAGAACTTTTAGAAGAGAGGACTATTAGAAAAATAGTGGATGAGGAAAAGCAGACATTATTATTGGAGATAAGCAAAATTGAACAACAGTTAGCAAAGGAGACAAATATGAGAGTAGTATTGACACAAGAAATGGAAAACATTATGCGACAACTTGCTGACGAAAGAACAGCTAAGACACTTGCACAAGAAGAAAATGATAGAAACACTTGCAAATCGGAAGAATTACAGATAAGGCTTTCCCGCGAAAGTGAACTAAAGAATAAGCTTGAAACGGAAAATAGTGTATTATTAGACAAAATTGAAATGTTGACTCAACAGATTACAGATGAACAAAGTCGAGAGAAAGATTTAGAATGTGAAAAGTTCAAACTGATAGAGGAAAATAAAGCACTCAGTGAACTTAAAACAAATCTTCTAAAGGAAAATGAATTGGTCAAGCTAAAACTTGCAGAAGTTGAAGCAGAAGAAAAATGCTTGAAAGCGAAATTTGAGGCAAGCTTATCTGAAGAGATTGAGTACAGAAAAGAATTAGTACAACATAATGCTGCTTTACTTCAGGCCAAAGATCAATTAGCGCAGCAAGTAATTGAAGAGCAAGCAGCTCATGGTCTTGTTAAGGATGAAAATAAAAAACAGTTGGAAGAGATAAACAATTTGCGGCACGAAATTAAATCTACACGGGACCGTATGACGTTCGAAATAAATGCTTTGACCGCTAAATTGAGCGATTCAAACGAGAACTACTTAGGTCAGCTGCAGGCAAAACAAGAGGAAATCCAAAGTATGCTTCCCGATTATAATTAATTAAAATGCGATTTAAAAACTATGTTTCTCGTTTATTGCTCTTAGATATTTTTCAATTGTCAGTAATGAACTTAAAAATTAATTTCAGAGCTAGAGGTAAGGATGGAAGAGATTGATTCACATTTAGATCAGTGCTTACGAAAGTTCTTAGAGTCTATTAAAATCGAAGACGTGTGTAGTGAAGAATTGGGAGGATTACTTGCGTTACAGAAAATCGGAGAGATGACGCCTCTCAATAAATGTGAATCTATGTATAGATTAGCAAACATGTTGGCTGCAGAACTGATTGTAGGGATGAAGCAGGACAAGGAGCTTCGTAATGAACATCATTCTCTTGAGGAACTTGTTAAGGAGAAAGAGTTGCAAATTGTAAAGCTTCAGACTGACATAACAAATATACAGCAAGTCCTCGAACAGCACAAAACGGGTGAGTCTATTTTAAATGTATTGCGGGCGTTTTATCTATGAACTTGTATAGATTACGCTGATTGTGAGATAAATTAATATGAATTTAAAATGTAAAAATTAAAATATCTCCAGAACACTATTCCACACCAAACCTTAGCGATGCCCATAATAAAATGTTATTCATGAAAATTAGCATGAAACAGAGCTAAATAAACCAATCACGTTACAGATTATTCTAAGCTAAAGGAGACTATGACTTTGTCTTTGGATGTGAAGAACAGAGATTTACAAACACTGCAGCTTGAAAATCAGTCTCTCCATCGCGAGTTAAATGATGTTAAAGTGCAACTCGATACCAAAGTTCATTCCCTGAAGGACAAACTCATTGATAATGAGCATGTGACTGATAAATTGAAGAAAACCTATGATTGCCAGATAGATAACTTGAATGTGATGATCAATAAACTGACTAATTATTTGAAAGACAAAAGTGTGGAGCTCGAATCGGTCAGAAAGGAGAAGGACAAACTACAGAGGACTCATGATGAAAAAGGTGCATGTAAGTATTTAAATTTGGATATATACATACATATTACCGCATATTAGTAATATTGAGACAATTTTTAACTTTCCTTTAACTGTTTCTAAATACTGATATTCGATTATAGTGATAAAGTCTTTGGAGGAGGAAGTACAATCTCTGAGACACGATAAAGAGAAAATGCATAGCGATTTTGAGTCAGAAAGGCTTGTTCTTAAAAATATGGTCACAATCACTGAATCGGTAATGGAAGATCAAAAAGTAAGCCTAAATAAAATCATCTCTGAACATTTAAAAACGAATGAGGTTTTACAAGATGAAAATACATCCTTACGAAGTCTACTCGATAGCGAAAAGAAGAATTCCGAGGAGATGCTTAGAGAGAAAGAGTTAGCCCTAGAAGCTGTACTTAAAGAACTGTCTGTTTTGAAACAAGATAAAGCTGAATTAGAGAGAAATATTACATCTCAAGTTCATTGTTTTAATGATGATGTTTCAAAGTTGAAGCTTGATGTACAATTAAAAGAGGACACCATTTCAAAATTGACCGTTGAAACCAAGCGCTTGAATGATCTTGTTGCAAAGCTTAAGAATGGTAATTACCTTTGTGATTATATATATCTACTAGCTGTGCCCGCGATTTCGTACGCGTGGAATAGTGACTTTGAGAAATTAATTAAAAAAAACATTTTCGACTGTACCAAATTGTGAATCTAAACCATTCTCAAGTCTCCTTAAACACACAAAAAATTTCATCAAAATTGGTCCAGTCGCTTAGGAGGAGTTCAGTGACATACACACGCACAAAATAAATATATATATATTAAGATATAATCTAGTTATCAGAGAACTTCGAGTATGGAAATAGAGCGATTTAATTTAGGTTTCAATAAGCTCCTTCAAAATAAAAATACGTGTATACTTTTGATAACTTAATTTTTCTTTCTTTAAGATGTAGCTACATTAGAGGGTAACAGCAATGGATGGAAGATTCAAAAAGATTCAATAGAAGCAGAACTAACACATCGAATAGAGAAATTGAAGATAGAGTTTAAAGAGATATGTGAACAAAATAGAAATTTGGAAAATTTATTACAAGAGGAAGTTAAAAATGGTAATGAAACACAAATAGTATTGAATACTTTAAAAGAACATATTGTAAATATTGAACAACAAAATGAGAAATTGCAATCTGAGAACACTGAATGTATTACGAGATTGGAAGAAATGCAGGCAAAATTGCAAGCAAATGCACAGATGGAAAATGACTTTGAACAATTGAAGCGCAGTTACCGGAAATTACTTGATGATTTTGAGGTGAATAAAACTGGTAAGTTGCTTTCAATGAGTTTTATTATGTCTATGGTCATACATTTAATGAGTGAATTGAGTAAGCAAGTATTGAAAAAAGGTTGTTATTTATTATACACAGAATGCTTAGTACGTCTAGGGACATTACAATTTTGAACACGATAACATGAATTGTATACAATTTCATTGGTCGATCTTTGTATTGTTTTTAGAGATTATCAAATTGGAGTCACTTTTGATGTATGAGAAACAACAAATTAAATTAATGCAAGACGACAATAATAACGATCACCGGAATCTTCGAAACAAATGTGACATTTTACAAGAGTACCAGACGAAAGCCGAACAAGAGTTGGAGAATAGACAGCGGGAAATTAATCTACTAAGAGTGGAGCTTAAACAATCATTAGAAATGTCTGAGAAAAATTTGAGAGATCGAGATGAACTGATGGCGAAGTTGCGCCAAGAGAAGGACAATATTATAAGTAACCTTCGCAAGGAACTTATTGAGGAAAGGGAGAAATGTCTGAAGGAGGGAGAATCGAAAGCGGCCGCCGTATACGAGCTGAGGCAAATGCTAGAAGATGTCACCAGAAGTGAAACAGATTCTGTTAAACTTTTAAGAAAGGAAAATGAAATACTGAAGAAAACACTCGCCATTAAAGAATCGTGTAAGTGATTTGTCTCCAACTGGTTAGGGTTTGATAGAAATTAAATTTGTGAAAACAAATTTAAAAACAATACTTTTAATTTTACGCTATCTCTATCATTATTCTTGGATATTATTTATGTAAGTCGTTACCAGACAGCATTCTATCTTTGTAATAGTTTTCTTTATAACACTTTCTAGTTGCCGTTGCAAGCCACGAAAAATCAAGTGCCAAAAGCGCGTGCCAAGGTGTCGACGCCCGTGACAAATACCAGCAGGTAGATAACACTCCCGCAGATCATTCACATTCATCTTTGGAGAGTTATAAGACGATATCGGACTTGGAGAAGATATTGCAGGACAGAAATAGGACCATCACATCTCTTCAAAGCGACGTCACATACTTGAAGTCTCTAATGGCCGAGTCGGAGGTAAACCTTTTGGACGTCCGAAAGGATCTCGAAAGTAGCACAGAAAACTGCCAACAATTGTCCAATCAGCTCAAGAAAATTGTCCATCAGAAGAACGAAGAAATTGCGGATCTCAAAAAGCAATTGACAAAGATGAGCTTGACCGAAAATCGTGCGAGTCAAATAATCAAAGTCTCGGCGAAATATCAGGCGATGATTCTGAAGAGGATCGCTGAAATTAAATCGAACACGGTGCTGAAGGAGTTGACCAATTTCGGAAATCCCGCCAACTGCGACCACGAGTTGAGGCGCACTTTGACCGCTGGGACGGTCACGATGGAGGATCTCGAAAATTTCCTGGACACCACTGACAGGCATCTGAGACGGTGCAACGAGAAGCAGCTCGCGCTCCAGAAGGAAAGGGACAGACTGAGCGAGGTGAACAGAATAAACGAGTCGGAAATGATAAACATGAAGAAATTTTTGACCGAACTGTCCGTCAGTATAAAGACTTTCAACAACGTGAAGGAGTTGTACACGCAGAAGATGAGCAGGGTGGTGTCGCTGCAGCGGACGGTGAGACGCGAAATATTAAGCTTGGACGGTCAAATAACGGACGCGGCGATGTGCAAACTTCAAAGGGACTACGCGAGTGTGATGCAGGACTTGACGGAGTGCGCGATGAACTTGGAGCGGTGGGTGGAGCGCTGCGTGGCGCGGGCCATATCCGTCGAGAAGATAAAGCAGGCGTTCGCCGCGAGCGACGAGCGCGCCTCCATGTCCTCCAGCACCTTCCAGAACGCGAGTCTGGAGATTCAGTTCGACGAGCTGGAGTCGCACTTCTGCAAGCTGCTGGAGGAAGTGGCGCGTGCGCAGAAGGGCGACGGCGCGAAGGACGCCCAGAGCGCCACGGTGATGGAGGTCCGAGCCGAGTACGAGGACAAGCTGAACAGGATGAAAGCCAAAATGGTCAGTACCCTCCCCATACTGTTCTTGGTGTTAGTCTATCAGATTGTGTGGTGGTTTTACCTGCAGATGGATTATTGAGTGGTGTGGCTTCCCGTTACGTTATTATTTGTTACTACAGTCTAGACTCGATCTGTTGAGTCGATTTGTTTATTGAATAAAGTATGTTTTAATGGATACTCTTGTTTCATTTTAATCAATTTTATTGTTGGTGTTCATTAAAACATAAAACGAATCGCGTGTAGTGTAGATGCATTTGATTTTATTGGCTTATATGGAAGCGAGCTTAAAATATCAGCAAAAGGTAATACAATATTTTGGATATTTTTGCATGAGCATGCAGTCCATTATCGGCATGGTTGTGTATCTTTTACCGCCTTTGCACGCTGAACGGTATCTAATATGCATACATCTGACGCAGCTATTCTCGTCCGCAGAAACAACTGTATCAGGAGCAGATCGGCATTTTCAAGGAGAAGCAGCGCGAGGAGATAGTGTCGCTGGAGAACGAGCTGCAGAAGGCTCGCGAGCAGCTGGAGGTGTCGAGCCGCGCGTACGAGGAGCACATCCGCACGCTCACCACCGAGCTGTGGAACGTCGGCGAGAAGTTCCTCATGAAGAAGGACGAGGCGGAGTGGCTGAGACGGAAACAGCGCTCCGGCTCGCTCATGTCGCTGCAACACGTCCATTCGGTACGTCGAACAGACATTTATCACACTTTATATAGCAGTGATAGACTAGTGGTTTGAAATTCAACCTCCCACTCCGGGGCGTCTGGGTTCGAACCCGGCACGCACCTCTGATTTATTACGTGCGTTCTGTAAGTTAAATTAAAATTTAAATATCACTCGCTATAACGGCGAAGGAAAACATCGCGAGGAAACTTGCACACCTTAGAAATGGTATAAATTATATAATATTTTCCGAAGTGTGTGAAGTCTACCAATCCCCTCTTGGCCAGCGTGGTAGACTATGACGTCAAATCCTTCTCACTATGAGAGGAGACGCGGCCCAGCGGTGGACCAACCAAAAACGTTGAAAAAAAAGTACCCATTGTAAGCGACTTCCAATCCTATCCAATGCAATGCTAATGTTAGAAATAGGAAAGATTGATTCTTATCGGAATTAATGTTTTATAGCTTCTGACGATATTAAAAGATACTTTGACTTAGACTGCAGAATCTGAATGAACATTTTAAAAGTTACGACGATGACGACCATCATTCAATAATACAAAAATGTTGTATTATAATTTTTCTAATTGATTTTTTTATACTATGACATTAATTTATTTATTTATGAAACCACCACCAACAAAATCATATGCTAGTACATGGTTAAATATTTTTAGGACTAAGATTAAGAGTTACATATAATTTCAA
>DWUN01004533.1:0-10684 GCA_018249975.1 Passova gellias | reverse complement strand
CCCTAACGGGGTAGGCAGAAAGCGCCGTTATTATTTTATCATTCAAGTTATTTAGGTGAATAAACTGCATTCGGTACAAGAATAAAACATTCTGACGTTTTGTAAGTTTTATCGAGCGATCCGTTACGCTCCGAGTAGCTAATGGCTGCCGATCGCGTTTATCAATACAATTTGTTAAACAAAGTATCAATACAGACTCAATACCCGGGCAATGGACGTGATACGTGTAATGCGGAAGTGGGCAATCGATATCAAAATCAATCCGTGGTAATGATCGAGCTTTGGACAAATGGTTTTTGAACTTATATTTAGAGACTTGTCCTATTGGCAACTAGTAAAGATAGCTTTTAGTGGACGCTTGTATATAATAACATAAGAGAGATTTACACGATAAAGACTTTTTGTGTTTTACGCTTTAAGCGGAATGTGCTTCGGTTTAAGAATTGTAATATAAAAGTAGGCATTACACTTTATAAATCTCATACTTTTCTCTCTCTCTGACTGTGAATGATGCTATTCATAATTTCCCTCTTATTTTACATTGCACTTAGAGGTCTGTGGGTGCAATGACCTGTAACAATGAATGAAGCATGTCCATTCGATAAATTCATGAAAATAAAAATTATTTTAATTAATAGCAATTTACATATTTAACACAAAAGAAAAACCATTGAATATTCCGTCAACAATTTCTGTCGCTCACAAAAGCAAACTCTTGTCTATGGACAAATACAAGTTGGATTATAAGCAACACTTCTATTCACACTTTGTTTTCTATTTCATTAACAAGACATTTGTACATTCGGTTAGCGTGAAAATAGTTGGTCACCTGTTGTTCTGACATTGTCTATGGACGTCTCGGCAATTTGGACGCGTGTAAACCGTATAGCAGTCACGATTTGATAGACAACACTCATTAGCATTGTTTATTTTATTTGGAAGACCTCTTATACGCCAATATTGATGTTGGTTAAGTAACATTACAATGATGTTCGTGTACCGCCACTTCCTCTTCGTATTTTCATTTGTTGATTTCGTATGTTTGTTCTCGGTATCGTTGTTGGCTTATGGGAAGCTAATGGAACGTTTTATGTCACTGTAAGCTTTAGTTGAAACTGTATTGTTATTTTGGCTTATAATATTGTGATTTCAATGGGAATATAAAATATTAATACGTGCCGACCTAATTATGACAGGGAAAACTTAATATTTATTTATTTATTTTACACTTTGTTGTAACCTAGAGGAATACAAAAGGGGGACTTAATGCCAAATGGCATTCTCTGCCAGTCAACCCTTGAGGGATGGTGAAAGGTTGCGGTAGACGCTACAACAAATTATTTTATTCGCTACTGATTGATATAAACATAAATAGACACTTATTCAAAAGCGGAAAAATTAAGGAAATATTTGGGATATATTCTTACGTTATTTGTTAGTAAATTTAAAATTTTTAACAAAACCGTTTTAATAGCTAATGTTAATATCATTTTTATTGGAAGGCATCGACGATGTCGAAGTTATGTTTCTAGTAAATATTTCTCAATTCTTGATCGATCGATCTTTACGAGCATAAGAGTGGGAAGTACAACCACAGAGAATGATAAGAAAGATCAGGTTTGAACTTTTATTACATAAACAACATTATTTTGACATTGTAAGAAATGCGCCAAGACGAGTGCGGTGTTTTCAACCATAAATAAAAGTTATGGGACATTTCTACGTAGACTACACAGTTTTCTGGCTAGAATGTTAATCTAAATCGTCTGCAATGGGTTTCAATGAATACTTTTTTTAAAATTCTAGTAACAGTAAACATTTTTTCGAAATAGTCTTTTTCCGTATTTTAAGGACTCATCTCTTATAGAAGTTGTAAACAAGAAATAGTCCCGGCAGAAAGTAGCGTGATTTGTTATATATGCACGTACACGAGAAGCTTGGCGAGTTTGGAACGTCCGTGGCACAAATATTTCATGACAATGGAAACTTGTCTGTCGGCAAGCAAAGCTCGGATGTTCTCGCTTATGATAGCTCCGTTAATGGGCCAAGAAAATTAGCACCGATGTTGCGAATGCCATTACGTTCGAGCCATTTCATTGCCTCAAAACTTTAACGCCCTTTCCAATTTCTGTCGTCTCATTGATGGAGATTTATTGCTCAATTGATAGATCCTACGGCTCTCCTCTTCATTTAGGTCGCCGTAAGAATCGTGGAACGCCCCAGGACTACTTCGCTTTTAACTGGATACACTTTTTACAACCAAAACCTATGTTAATACACTCGTTGAACTTAAACAGTGTTATTTGGAAGTAGTCGGTGGGCGTGTCCCGCAATACTACTCCGAAGTCGTAAATCCACTCGCAGAGACGGTGGCGGCGCCGCGCTCAGTTGTAACGTTAAATCTTCATTCGACTCTGTTTTTATCGTTTGTGAAAACTTTATTACCACTCCAACTTTTTCGGTTACACTCTCGTTGTTTGCAAAAATTATTTTTGGAAAAACGGTATATCCATGGACGTTATGCCTAAGTTGTTCATAAAAGAAGCTACGGCTAAGGACCGAGATCACAAGATTTATGAGTGTATGAAAATATTAATAGCAAAACACATTATATGGTCTCGGGTGAAATATGTTCCGATCTGTTTAATTATCACTTAGACTACTAGTTATAATTCGTCGGCTCTCGATGATATAGTTCACAATGGTTACCGTCCTTATCAGAATGAAATCTTAATCGATCTAGCTATGAATCCATAAAACAATTTTAATTGTCATTTTTGCATAAAATACATGGAAATAAATTGTCTACGATGAGAGTTACCAACGTGAGGTGGCGGGTGGGAGGGGAACGGGCGGCTGATGCGCCCGCGCAACAAAATGTCACTCGGCGACTTGTTAAACAATATTTATTCAATAGCACACCGACTTGAAAAGACGGACACTCGAAACTCTCATGCGGGAAATGTTAATGACATTCAGCTCTTAGGCACACATCGAGCTCGACTAGCCGACGAGTATGTTAATGTGTCGATGCGCCTCCCAGTTCGAATTATTGGTTACGGTGATCAATTAATAGGGATAAAAAGTTTGACAAATTATGGCGGTCGGAACGGCGGTCTCATGAAAAGGCGAGATGGCGCAAGCGACGAGAAAAAAGCTTGATACAGTTAAAGTGTGATTGATGGAGTCACGCTTGCGTGGACAGTCGCCAAGGGCGGGTGGTGTAATTGAATTATATTACAAGGAAGATTTCATATCTGCGCGTTTTTGGAATCTCATTTTTTGATTCCAGCTGTGATTTGACGCAGGACGCTTTTGACGAGTGTATCGAAAGGGTTGTTTTGTTCGCGGTGACGTCGGAAGTCGAGGCAGTCACGATGCGACGGTCACTTCAAAGGCTACATTCAACGTGAATCATGTGATCATTAATTTGCATTTATTTCATAGTGATATGCTAAATTGTTTTTTCAATTCTCATATTGTTTCAATGATGGACACGGGTTTCCGCTCATAATGAGCAGGATTGAAGTCCTAGTCAACCACGAGGAAAACAGTAAAGAGAAATCTAAAATTTCTTCACGATGCTTTCTATAACCGTAACGGTAATAATAGTAATCATTTTTTTCTTATTAAATCGCATAATAAATCTGCAACTTCAAAATTGTAAGGTTAATATAGGATTGCATTTAGTTTTTAATTAAATCCGAATTTAAGTTTGGCCCTTTGAAAAACGAATTCAAGGTCGCTAGTGTTGCAGTCCGAATGTAGTGGCAAAAACATTGCATTAGTAATTCCATCACAGTAGGGTCGTCGGTACTGTACTTATCGTGATCAACCTTGGATAAAGATTTGTTGGATAACATTTTCGTTTTGTAAGATCACAATCAATGAACCGGTGACAATGACAATGAATATCATTTTTAATTCGAAGCAAAGTAAATTAATATTTTTCGCTTGAAAATGCTAAGTATAAAGTGAACTAAAAACTATTCGTTTACTAATCCCTTGATACCTAAAACCAATAATGTGAGTATCACTAACAAAGTGGTGTACGTACAGTATATAGTAACATGAACACATGGAATCTGCCTCGTTGAAAATTCTATGTGCGCACGCAACTACAATTTGATATCGGTACTAAATCGATACCAGTGCTATAGGCATACCAAATCGGAACCACCAGGTGTGAGATCACAATGAATACAAATTAACAAAGCAATTTGGAAATCGCCTCTTTAGTGTGACGTGGTTTGTGATATATAAAACATTGGTTCAGCTTTACGGATCGTTCTGGAATTTTCTAGAAACAGTATTCTTTTATATGGCGAAAGTTATTCTGGATTGAAGTCGATTTTAACTCTGAGTATATGAGCTCATGGACGTAGTCGACGTAGAGAACAAGAACTTTTTCTCGTTTGGTACAATTTTCCAGTGATGTAAACGGTGATAAAGCAATCGAACATTTGTTAATTCCAGTTAAATGTAAATAAAGATAACAACAACAAGAGGAAAATAAAAAGCACATTCCAAGGCTATAAATAAAAATGACACACAAAACCATTATATTAACGATATTAACAATGTTAAAATATGCTAACGATTCGTTACCAAAACTGGAAATATTTATATTGTCTACCTCATGCCTTTATTACAGTAAAAGATTACTTGAAATGTTAATATATTTAATGATAAATATATGATTATAATTTTTGGTTCATATAATTCTTAATGAGTTATGGAACAGGAAAATTTATGAGTATTTATTTGTTTAATACTTAAGAGTACATTGTATTAAGTAATCGACCTTCTGAACTTCTATATGATATACCAATATATGACAACTATAATATGACATAATGTAATAATAATAATAATAATATTTCGAGACATGCTTGCCATGCGTAGGCTATGGATATACGTCAGTGCATTAACGGTTTGGCGCGTCAAGAAATAGGCCGTTTTTGTTTAGACGACGAAAGCTCAGGCAAAGTCTACCTTGCATCGCTGTTTATTAAAGTTTATTATCTTTCGTACACTTAACCATATATATGACTATATGATATTGGTAGAATACATAATATATTATGCAATATATAGATTCTTGTCACGTAAAATGATGAAGGCATGCAATAAAATTTGTATAATTGACCAAAACGACTTACTATATTGATTTCAAATTCTTCGATTAGCATGTGATTTTGTCAAAATGAACTTAATTGTGTTTTATTCCATGTATGCTTAGCCACCCACGATTTTAGCGTCTGTGTGCACCACAATAGATCATGACGAGCATTATTTTGAATAGCTTGGGAGGTTTGGTAGCACTGACATTGCGAATGACATTTTATTTTAAGTTTAGAACATATTGTTTATCATGAGATCCTAAACCAGTTATTGAAGTAGACCAGGAATTTTATTAAAAAAAAACAAATATTAGGTTGTATCTGCTGATGATTTTATAAGTCAAACTATTTACAATGAACAAAAAGTCTTGGATATTACAGTCCAAGATGGCGGATGTCATTTGTTTGTTACTACAAAATTTGTTATTTGATAAAGAATTAAAAATTCGCAAGTCACAGGAACTGAAAAATATATATTTTCTGTTTATGAATGTACATAAAATTAAGTATGAACTCCAAAATAATATAAATTTCTAAATGAGAAAGGTATTTTAATATAAATTTGCATTTTCTTCTTTTATTGAGCATCATGTTTTATTGGCCTCAGTGTAAGATTTTCAATGGATAGTATTAATTTATTATGATAAATGTGGGATAGCGCCTCTGCTGGGACTACCTCGCATTTTCCTTCATTTTGACATATAACTTGCTAATCGATCTACATATAAGTTACTTTTTATTCACTCTATCTTCATAATTGAGACATTAAAAACCTGTAGCAAGTCATCCTTTATAATACGATGAAATTACATCTATAATATCCTAGAAATCAATAATACGTCATCAAATTAAAATAATTTAATGTTTTATTTATATAATTATAATAAAAATAGTTTAATGTTATTTCTAAATAAAACAATAAAAAATATAATGAAAATTCCACAAAACCAGCTCATTTGGTCTACTAGTCTTGCTATTAACATAAGTGGGCAATAAATTATTATTAAGACAAATAGTTATTAGGTAACACGAACCAAGATAATAATCTATGGAATTTGCAGTAATGTGTCAGAGATAATTAATTATTTACATCTTTGTTTCTTTAGGCGTCATTATATATTCTAAATAGTGGCACGATACCGGATATAAATATTTATAGACAATAAAAATAAACCTAGAATTCGTTAGGTTTATCATCGTTCGTTTTAGTAGATTAACTGATTTCGACTTTTATTTTATGTCCATTTCATAAAAGATTCTATATTAATAATTTTGAATGGAATAACGCTCACATCTAGCTCTTATATGATAATAGAGTTACAATATACTTACAGTATCTTACCTTAAATGTAACTGGTAAGATACAACATCACTTTTATTAAATTAGAAATGTGTCTAAAGATAATTTTAAAGATGGAATGCTACCTATCACTGAATAAGTGGGAGAGAAGTGTGTGCAATGTTTACAACCGCTCGAGACCAGTAACGGCTTCTTCAAGAAATTTTCAAGTTTCTTTAGAGGAAATTTCAAATTAACATACTCAGGTATTTGACACGTCACATCTAGAGGCAAGTCCGCAATGCAGACGAATCTATTGGTCAAGGTTGTATATGCATATTCAGATTACCAGTCTTCCATGTTCTGAGTATTCAGAAACTAAATGTTTAAGCTGTTCATTTACTCTCATTTGAAACATTGGTTAATTGAACATGACGGCGAGTCTTTAAAATATTTGCAATTATTAATTTTTGAACATAATTTTACACAAGTAATGATTTCCTTTCTAATTTTGTTAATATGCCAAGTCTTTTGTACATGAATTCCAGGGTTGGTCTCTCGGCGACGAAAGTATTCAACTATTTAGATATCTTTTCTGGTCTTGGCTATTGGTTATACATAATTTCTTTTGGGCATTTTTAAAAGAGAATTTTTTCAGGATATATGACGCTCTGGATGTAATTGATGTACTTTTAATACAAACTACACATCTTTCAACACTAGATGACAGAATAAAAACATATGCTAACTTATTCAATAGCTTTTAATAATTTGCAGCGCGACAAGCAAAACAGTCAAGACCCGTGCGTACTCTTTCTAAATTCTAAGTGGTAATGCCTTTAACGCGTTTAAAATTAAAATATCTCAGTGTTATATTGAAAATACTGAAAGGGTGTGAAACTGCCGACACATTGAAGCGGCTTCTAATATCAATTGGATTAATTCGTTGACCTCAACCTCATTCAAGCGCGTTCACCCACTTTCAGCACGCGAGCGTGTAGCGCGAATTCAACACTTATAGGCCGATTTCATGGTTGATAAGTGCGATGTTGCGATAAAATGCTAAGTGTGATGCTAACATTAAGTCGTAAATTTTGTTTATTTTATGCTTCTAACGGCATGCATCGATGGTCCGGAGTCGTGGAAAGAATGACAAAACAGGGATATAATGCGAGAGTTGATGGAAGCAGGTATCGGCGGAGACCAAGACTTTCCTACCTTAAATAAATAGTTTAACGTACTGGCTGATGGGAAGAAGCACATCAGGTCTGTGAGGATAAAGATTCAGTGTTTTCTGCCTCTCTTTTTAGGGACCTAGTGTGATAATAATATCATTACTATATTTAAAATTTTACTTGTGTCTGTTAGCAGTAAAATTGAGAAATCATTATCAATGAATTACCAAAATGAAATTATCGAAAACTGAGTGTGCTAGAAAAGTGTCTTTGATGTTAAGCAAAAAACCGCAAATTACGCATTGGCTAAACTAGAATCGTGCCCTTCTGAACGTGATAATTAAGCGGGAAAATCTTCTGACGCATTTTATACGTCAACCACAATGAAAATAAAGATTATCTTTTTAGTAGCCAGACTTAATGACTACTACTCATGAGATAAAATTCCTTAATGATGAGTCGAGTTATCTTGATCCATTGTATTGTTCGGAGAAAATCGTGACGGTGTTCATTTGACACCGCGCTGACAAAAATTAATGATGATGTGTGAATAATTAATTACCCACATTTGCGTTGTAATACGAGTTTGTAGAAGTCTAACGTAAGAAGACGGATTTTGACACTATTGCGTAACTTCGAGTAAAATGTAGATGATAATCATGCTCACATTGATAGAGTATGATGTTACAAACCAGTTCTCAGTTGTGACGTTCGGTGAACAGACAATTAAATTCTCTAATAAAAATGTAATATCTTGTGCGCTACGTTCTAGGGAAGAAGAAATTTTGTGGTTTTGAAATTAATGACAAAAATTCTTAAACGAGCATTGATACATATTTTAGTTGCAAAGAACTTGTAGTAGAACAGTTCTACCTGTTTTGATTCCTCTTCCTGTTTCTTCTTTTCATCTGTAAACTTATATGAATAGGATAACATACTTCTTATTCGTTTTTATTTCGTTTTTCCAAAAAATGTGTTATAGTATTATATAATATTATTCCAATGTTGGCAAAATCCACGGGACCTTCAAAATATTTCAGACTTTTATAATTTGTCTTGTTGTAATTAATTTAATCTATTATGATACACAATCGTTATATTCAAATGTTTTTTTTTATATGACAAACATCATTTTTCAAACTGCGTTGTTGAAGTAATACTAGGAACTAACGATATAATGATAAAAAAACCGAAGATTTTTTAAATAAAAATCGAGTGTTACTTGTAACATGAAATTACAAAAAATGTTAAAAAAAATATAAACAACATAGGCTATCGACACCGCAAAGTGAGAATGATGGCAACACAGCGGCACTTGACCGAAAGTGTCTGAGATACTCGAGATACGTCTTCAGTTAGAACTGGGTTACAGTTCGTTCAGGACAATTCTATGTCAAGCGCCCTTATCGCCATGCCTATTGTACGCTATTGCACTTTTGATTGCATTAAAGAACTTGTACGAAATTTTAAACGAAACCTTTTATCTCGGCTGTACAAATATGGTGAAATGTTTATGTTTAATAAGATATGCACTCGCGTCCGTTTGTATGAATTTGATAGTATAACATTGTATCTGGCTACTTGCAATAATGTATGCAGTTTTATATAGTTCTGCAGTTACATGTTAATTATCATTTCTATTTTAGTAGCCGAATTATTCGAAATGGCTGTAAACTAAGCGTTCGACTTTTGTGAAGCCTCGGTATCTCACCACTACAAATGTCTTAGCTGCTTTTAGTAAACTTTTCTCATTATCGTCATGATGAACTCTTCATAATTCTACTGCTGATCACTAGTACTCACCTTCACTCCCTCACCTCGGAAAGTTCAAGGCTCAATCTTCTGTTTTTAAAGACAGTAAATATTTATAAACAAATACTAGGGTTTTACAACATGAGTACGCATTGGGTATGTAATGGCTTGATATTAATTTGTTATACTATCGTTTATTCGCAAATTCATTAAATTTACCAAACTACCCTATTCTACTAACCGTACAATATCATGATTTGCAACTAACCTCAGTACAAAGAGTTTCTGTGTTGCGAAGGACAATGTTGCAATCGCTCAAATAATATGGTCCATTGGACATGTTCTGAGAATCTTCGTATCGTTGATTGTACATTATGTCACATTAACGATGCTGCCTTGCAATATCGTAAAATTAGTTTTAATTAGTGATAGAACTTTCTAAGAGTTTCGATTACATGGCTGCTAACACGTTAGATAACAACGGTCGTGTTCCGGCTTGAAACTTGAGACGGCCCACATGCAATCACACAAATTTTCACCAAATTTTTATTTGATCGTTCAACACATTCCATTTTTAAAATCATTCGTTTTTTAAATAACGCGCTGTGTTCGTGGTATTTCATTAAGTTGAACAATGAAAGGTGGATTGACTCGTCAATGGAAGTTCTTGCCATTATAACACAAGTGTTTGTTAGAAGTGAAAATTTGTTAGTTGTGTCTTGTTTTACTCGGGCTTTATTTACAACAGCATGTGAAATTGCTAAACACATATATGCAAATAGGTGGAGTTAAAGCACGCTCTAACTATGCGGTTCTGTTATAATAGCACGATAATGTCTTTTGACATTTACCGCATATATACGTCACTTTCATTGCCCACTGTCATTTTATCACAAGCAAGTAATTATATATTTTGCAGCCCATAAACCAGTCAATTCCCGCGAATACGCAAGTTCTCTGTTAGAGATAATAAATACGCACTCCTACAATGCTTGTTAGGCGCCGGACTCCTGGTAATTCAGATAAACATTACAGATATCTTCACGCCTACAAGTTTAACGGGTAGCGAGGTGTTTGCGTATTATAATCGCCGAGGAAAAAGATAGTTAAACGCTGCTATATTTAGACGGCTCAAATACAACGAATGGAATTTCAATCCGTGTATTAAAGTTTGCTTTTCCTAATTTCAACAATTTACAGTTGACTCAAGGTGTTAGTGGGCGAATGAAATATGGATATACTCATATGTTACAAAGGTTCGATATTACTGAGCGGTATTGTGGTAGTATGGTAGTGGTAAAAGCGTGAAATTTTATTAATGTAAATGTATTAGAACCTGTACATATAACTTGTAA
>DWUN01004532.1:0-10684 GCA_018249975.1 Passova gellias | reverse complement strand
CGATAACCGCATTCCACGGCACATGCAAACCTACAATTATGTAGCGATAATACAACATGTCATATAATAAACTATCTTTGCCCGCGGTTTCGCCCGCCTGGAAAGTTTTCTTTTTCAAAGTTGCGACATTTTTGTAAAACAATGAAATTCCTGGAAAAACTAAAAAAAATAGAAGAAAAAAGTAGCCTATGTTCACCCCAAGAACCTCAAGTATATGAAATTTCATCACAATCGGTTTAGCGATTTAGCAGTGATCACGTCATAGACAGACAGAGTTACTTTCGCATTTATAATATTAGTTTGGAAGTATGGATTTATAGTTGGCGTCCTATTTATGAGAGCGATAACTACCAATGTTTATATAAGTTCGTACGTTATCACGACGATCTGCATTAATATTATGCTAGTACGCCAGGTCGCTAGTTGGATAGGCAGAAAGCACCGAGCGAAAATATCCTTACAAATCTGACCTACGTCCTCTACATTAATCGCTCTCTTGATACGCGTCGATTTCGGACTCTTGAACCACCATCAGCCAGTCTCTAGTGTCAGTGTACCTATTTGTCTAAAGTAGGAAAGTCTTAGTTTTTCTTTAGTCTTTCTTTAGTCTCCCTCCGTACCTAAATCCAGCAACAATCGTATTGTATATCCGTTTTATAATTACTATTCACGATAAAGGGGTCCCAATCACTAGCTATATTGTAACTCTATAACTGAAATGACTATAAAAACAATATGACATCAATTACATAACCGCAACACACAATCGTTTCTATAATTCACAACATTCACTCCTGAGCCGCCCTCAGTAAAAGTAAACATTACCAATTTATTGACAAAAATCGTTATGAAAAGCGAAACCAATCATATTAATTTACATTTATTACATGTTCACGTTGGTCTCATATTAATATGGTAATGAAACAAGAACGTCGATATATAAAAGGAGAGTGATATTACAATAAGTTACTGGAAATTCGGGGTGCTGTTCAGCGAATCCACGAAACTGGGACTATTGACAGCGGCCGAATTCTATCGTTATTGAATATTGTTAGCGTTACAAGTTTCAATCGCAAACCAAACACGAACTCTGATTGGATGGAACTGAACCGGCCACAGAGGGTGTCCGTTTCCCAAATCCGCAGCGCGGCAATAAAGTGGTAGGCAATAAATAACCGACACAACGGCCGGCCTGGAAGTGGTTGCTGCAGTTTGGCCGCTTCATTACTCGATACTGTAAGTAACAATTTCGTAATATCACGGCATAAGTAGCCACTCATAAGTTTTTAAAACAAATGCTATGTGCACGACATAAGGATTGTTATTCTAAATTTTTATAACAATAATGTTTATTAGTTTACCATCACGCCAGGTTCTTAACGGGGTAGGTAGAAAGCACCGAATGCCAAATAAATTATCACTCTCTTCATACATACGCGCGGAATTTGGAAATCCTTGACTCCTCCATCAGCCAGTATCTGAACTACTTGTCGAGGTATGAAAGTATTGTCACAATACTTAATATGTACTAAACATATCGTTTTCTCGGCAACTTAAGTTGTATAACATTCTAACAGAAGTAGGTGTATCTCCAAAGGCAAAACTGGTTAAGATCAACAATAAGCGTAAAATAAGATATGTTAAGGTAAATTTTGAAGCGACCGTGGCGTTACGAGCTCTTAATTGGGGTTTGTAAATGATCGCGAATTCAGGCGAGCTAAGTGGCTGTAGTTTAAGTGTATTAGTGAGTTTACGTAGCTCCGTATATCCAGGATGTCGAATCTGGCGCGCGGCCAGCGGGCCAGGGTGTGGCGAGGCCACGTGGAGTAAGACAAATTGCGCGCTAACCAATATTGTCTGCTTCGTTACCATATTCCTACAACTCTACGTTGATGTGTTTTATTTATGCGGTCTCATATCTTATACTTTATTTTATGTAGGATTGCAATTTTAAGGCCGCTTTGACCTAATTTGTGTAAAGTAAATAAACGAAAAAACATTCTGAACAGTAAACGTACTCCACTAGTGATTCCAATGCACATTTGGAAGGCGTCACAAAGTTTTTCAGTTTGATTATACATAGTACAATATTACTGATACTTATATTACTGATACTGATATTACTGATACTGATACAATATTACTGATACTTAAATAATTACAATGTTATTCGAATTAATTCGTAATGAGAACTTTTGAAGGCGTCATCTTTTTCATTGTTTACCCTAATAAGTAGAACGTGCGTGTCCTATAAACATCTACATGGAATCTACGATTGAACTGAAAAGAAGCATTAGTGCTCTGGTCGGGTGAGAATATATTATAGTTTTACCTGTCATTCTTGCGTGTTTTACCCATTGCCTGTCATCCTTCCATATATTACCGGCAGAGTTACCCTTGTGTGTGCGAACCGACACACAAAAAACCAATCAATTCTAGTCCGTGGGAACCGTAAAACGAGTATTGACATTTTATTTAAATTGTTTTTGAAGTTCGACAACTTATTTCGTACTGCGCTATCCACACATTTCGTATGTAGGTCGAACTTGATTAATAATTATCTAGAAAAATCATATGTAACAGAACCATTCAAAAAACATATTAGAAACAATGAATTCCGTTACTAAAATCGTGAAAGATGGATACATAACTTTCCTCTTTCGTCGGAAGCAAAGGTAATTTAACTTGATAAAAGTACTATTTGTTAAACTATTATATTATGTTTTCCCTCCAGTCTTCCTTAATAAAATATTCTGCTTGCGTACTTTATATTTAACACCAGTTGGCACTACTTTTAATAGGAAAGTTTAAAACAGAGCTTTTACATTAACGATACTTAAACTTATTAGCTACAGTTAAATTTCACAACAGAAAAGATTTCAATACGAGAAACGTCTATCAAAATTGTATCAAAACTGAGAATTCATAGCTATAAATAAACAACATAATATATTCCAATGACATTGTGGCTCAACTGTGGGAAGTTTACTGATCCAGAATTCGTGATCCAAATTCCTTGTCAATCCCGATATGTCGTTGTACAGGTGAGCCACGGTAAAAATGTGAAGTTACTGTTATAGTATTGTGCTGGATGATACTTTTCTGTTATGTAGGAAATCTTAGCCGTTTTGAATTGTCAACTTAATCGAACATTAGACGAACGGGTTGGACACTAACCTGTATCCCAATCAATGCGCACTGGAGCAGCGTGGTGGATACTTTAGGATACCGGGTAGTTGCAGTAGAGACCGGTAATCGCAAGTTAAAAGTAAATACTAAAGCGACGCTAACTAAAAATCAAAAAGTTATCTCGTTTGTGCACTATTCTTTGTCAGTTTGTCAATACATTAATAAATAACAAAGTATAACATAAAGAGCTGGGGAAATATAATACATTCTTGGGGTAGTTAATCGCAGCCTTGGTCTGTGTAGTTGCAGGCTCCACCCGAATAGCAAGCGCTGCCACACTCCTCCAAGTCTTGGCTTGAGGATCTGGCTTTAATCTTTCCCGTTTTCGCTTTTGTTTTCCTCCCTTTCATTTCGATCGAACTGCACGCTCGATCCGTGTATGTTGTGACCAGTTTGTCCGAAGTGTGTACACTCGCCGGTAAGTGACATTCACAGGAATGGCTTTTATTTTTACTACTCAATGCGCTATGATTAATTCCCTCTCTTTTTATCGTTTCATTAGTCCCGCACTGTGCATTGTTTGCGGGTTGCGTTTCGTCCACGGACATCGGTGTTGTACAACAGTTTTCATTACTATGGGTGCCGGTTTTTGTGTCAATCTTAAGTGCACAGTAACATGGTCTATTGCAAATCGTTTCATAGTGAAATATAGTTCTTTCATTCCTTGGTATTTCTACTTGAACCGCCGTACAGCTATTAGCCGTCCAGCCGTATCGCAAATGGGGGTAAAAGTAGTGCAAATCCGTTGTCGAAGTGCAATTGTCGTTGTGGAACTGAGGGAATAAACAAAATATTTAAATATACATTACATCATATTTTTCAAAGAACAACAATAGGTATTGTTTTATATGCAATCTTACCTTCTGGATGTTAACCTGAGCCGGCAAACTGTCATTGACGTAGGATCTTGACAATGGAGCGGCATTCGGAATTTGTTGATTGGTACCTGAAGTGGGACACCTGTGAACACAACAATAATGAGAGCCCAGCTCGTATATTAAAAAATACCATTTCTATGAAAATTCGGTCATAAGATAATTTGAAATTCTGTATGGTGTAATAAATGATGTCCAAAGTAGCATATTTTGTTGTAAGTTGCAGTATGAGAATTTTTTTCGAGCCCTCTATTGATACAGGAGTATGTATAAAGCTGTAATTTAATAACTCCAAAATAGTTGCTTCGACAGATATTTTGATCGTGAAATATTTTGTTTCATTGAATGGCTAGTACTCGTAATAGGGATTGTTGATTGAAATAAGAAATGAATACCACTATTTGAATTACGCTTTGCTTGGTGATCAAACTCACGTATTTAAAATGCTTCTCACAAACCAGACTTCATTGTTAGCGCTCGGCCAACAGGACGCGGGATTAGGTAGAGAACAGTACGGTGAACAGCGGTCGCGCCTGTTGATCGGCAAAAAGTAATACTGCACGCTGCCATCCGGTAGCACGAATGGCATCACATCACCCTCGCCTGTCACGTCAGGAAAGTGTGGATCTGCAAAGATATGTATTGTTGCCGACACGGAAGCGCGAGGGCAAAAGCTGGAAGTAATTTTATTGAAAACGACGTCATCCTAGAGCTTTGAGAATGCAATTGTCACGTGACTTTTTTTATGTTAGGAGAGTAGCGAACGAGCTGGCAGCAGTCACGACTGGCCGCTGCCGCTCGTGGACATATGCAACCGACGTCTAATAGGGCGTCAATAGGAATTCAGTTAATATGTGTTAATAAGAATTACTTGGTCAGTATACGTTAGTAACAGGACTGCAGGAATGGGACTATTAGTATTAGTCCAGTTAGTGTTTGTTAGTGTAAGTGCAATTAGTATTCGTTAGTATCCGCCCTATCAGAAATCTGTCACAGATGCATCACTACTCTTGAGGACTCAGATGACCCCCTCTGATATACGTGTGGACCGGCATCCACGCCCTTCAAACCAAAACACATATTGAAAAAACAATTGCTTCACGGCAGAAGTATTTAGGTTACTAATTTATTCTAAATACTGTTATGATTGAACAACTTATAAATACTCTTATATGCTCACATATTTGATATGGAGAAAACTGAGCAGGGTTCTGATATCCTGTACACCAAAATGGCTGATTGCATTGCATTATTAATGTGGGGTTTGTTTTTTCTTCACATCTTGTGTTCAATTGTTACAGTGATTCATTATTTTTGGAGATTTTTATTGTGTCCATCTTTCACAGCTTAATAGTGGTAAGTGACATTATTATGACATATTCTGTTTTCTTTCAATTATATTGCTGAAATGACATATTAATAAATATGAAGGCATAAGCAACGAAATAGTTAAAAATTTGGCTTACTTTAAAAAAACATCTCTCAAAATTAAAAATAATTTTTGACAACTACTCATAGTTAGATACCAAAAGATATTTCATGAAAAGCATTCGAAAAAGTTTGGGTACTTCGATAAAATTTCACACAAAGAATATCACTTGTGAGAACACCCGACAACGACTCAGAAAAAGACACACGTATCTAGTTATGCTATACAACTAGTAGTGTTTTAATAAAAAAGATATTTGATAACATTTAATCATTTTAAATTATAATTTTTCAGATACACACGATTTGTAAAGCGAGTTGCAGAATTGCCATTTCCGGACTTCATAATTTACATCTGTATTTCACGTAACCAGTTCTCACTTCAGTGTATGAAGGGATTGTGAATCTTTTCTCGTTGCCTCCTGAATTATAACTTTCACCGCCGTAAAAGCCATCAGTTGGCTCCAAATCTCTCCATACTGTGTCCCAACCCAACTCTGCATATTACTTTATCTTTCCCGTTCACCAAATTGAATTAAAATGAGAAGCAACGGAATAAAAGAAAAGCGTGCACGTCAGTATTCGTTAGAGGTTTTACGATTAACGTGGCCTTTAACGACAATTTGTGTTTACCCTTTTGTGGAATTTTTAAACACATTAGCGGTTGAATTGTTTCATTAAAATTCTGCTTTCTTTGCCGCTGTCTCTTGCATTAACTCTAAATTCATTATTTTTAATCTAACAAGAAAAAAAGAAAAATTTCCAACGCTATTTCTCTATTGTTCAGTATTACTCACCTCATATTACCTCATCTCGTCTACCTCGGACTCCATAGACTGACTAATCTTAAAAGTATTAAACGTTTTCCACAAAATTCCTTTTGACAAATGATCAGTGAATTAATTAGATAACTGAAATATACTACCAAAAAACGTTGTGAAAACAGGAGCTTTAATTTGCTCGTCCTATCAATCTCGTCTAATCTTACGTATTTGTTCCCGGCGACGCTAGCGCCCCGTAGCGTTAAAATGAAAACGCCACGCTCGCATTTCGCGCGTAAAATATTACGCGTCGCAGATACGCAATGACAAATCACGAAAGTTGCAACAACCAAACAAAAGCCATCAGTACAATGAACAATGTTTCGCTCTTACATAACGAGTATATTATATACTGTCCAGCCCATTTTAGTACCAATATATTATTATATTATCTACTAATCATTTTTAAATTACAAGAAGTTAATTTTATACACTACTCTCTAATGAAATTTCAATGCGTATAATAGTCGCTATTTTATTAAAATGTCCTTTATTTTTACCTTCAGAGATTAGGCAAGTACCACGTTATATAATTATTCGATTTTTTAATATCTTTCTTCCTTTGAGAAGCGATGTAATTAATGTTTAGAGATCTTCCGTCCCTATTTCGGTGTTACCTTTAAACCAATATTTCACGGTTATAGTAAGCCAGCGTCATTATGTTATTGGTATGTTTGGTTATTCACGAGTCGGACGTATATTTGCAAAGCTCTTGCCACACCTCGTTGAGCCACAGTACAATAAATCAGTAGTCACACTATTTGCGCCATTGTCGCGCGATTCGTGTTAGTGTAAAGCGGTCGGGGAAGGCTGACACAATTCCAAGGTTTGTTTACGGCACTGTTACGATCTTTGATACGCAATAGTGCCAAATTTGCAATACCGTCATTAAAGAGATTTAAGCACGACGGCAAATAATAACGGAATAGCGTCCGTAGAACGATACGTTTAATGTCCTTTACCGTTCGGCTAAATGGGAATATATGTATATGGAATCATTTAAACAATGAATACTAAATAAGGACAAAACTTTCAGCGATTTAGATAACATTTGCATTTTTCACGAAATTTTTACATAATTTGCGAAAAGTAAACATGTAAAAAATGACTACTTTAACATGTTCCATATTAAAATGTAAACGATAAAGTTTCAAGTAAAGGTACATCCACGTTTGTGCGTTACACTTACGTATATGGCATGCATGATAAGCGTCATATTTCTACCATGATTTTTGGATACCTTTAAATCATAAATTTTTCAGGTACATTTTTGAAATTTTGAATATTGTACTACATCATTAAACTGTCACATTTTAATGGATCCTACATTAAAAGAAATAGACAAATGGCCTGAAGGGGAAAATGGATCACAATGGTTTTCGTAAATATTGCTTGATGCACTTTTACCTGAAAAGTTACTGACACATGACGCTCGCTGTAATAACATAATTAATAATACCATTTATCTGTTGTAAACGTAACAGACATTAAAACAGATATAATTGTATTTACCGGTGAAATTATGTCCAAATCATAACAGGCCACGCATAAATTGTTCTAATTAGATAAGCTAATTACACGAAAGCATTTGACGTCGCTATCTGTATGGATATGATACTATTGTTTCCAAATACGAACTGTTCGTTCAAATTTTATGGCATTATTTAACGTTTTGCCTAAATGTTTCGTTAGATAAAATTACCGCAAAGTATTTCAAGTACACGGTTGTATGTTTAGAAAACAGTATTCGCAACCAGAGTTACACCTTTGTGGTTAAATGCATTTCATGTACTCGCATGGAAATTACATTTTACTCTAACAGAACAGTATGTAAATTGTTATACTTATATTGAAGTCAAAATTGTTACTTTATAAGGGACGTAATTTTTGTGTATTATGGATATTAAATACAAATAATTGTAATTATATGTAATTGTCTGTCGTAAGACGCATAATACATTGTATATTATTCATTATATACAAGATGCATAATATACAAATACGTCCCTGCCTTTTACATACATAGTACATAATAATAATACGAGTACAATAAAATTAAATTTTTATCTTTACACAGACCACACATCAAGTTCTGCACGCATCTTGACTTGACAGGCAATCACACTTCTAAAACAACGACTCTAAGTATTTATTAAAAAAAATAGATATATTATTTAAACAAAATTAAGCATTCATCAGTTAAAATAAACATATAGCAAAGTATAAAAGTATAAAGTATAGCAATAAAGGTAGTGATAAAACACGATGCAAATTCAATCCGATCCCCTGAAATAACGGAATAGATTCGATGCTTCGGTTACAACTATTAAATAGGAATTGTAAAATGTTCGAACAAACTAAGACAACACAAACTTCCACGCTATTGCAGACGCGCAATACGAAACATTTTGAATATATCTGTTATGAATGCCGAGAGAAAGCAGGATTAGAGTAGTAACCCTGAGAAATGGTCGGAGGGAATTGGAAAAGTTGAGCCGGCAGCCGAGGATTACTGCCGGCTGTACAGCCACTACCGCTGTGATATGTACAAGTTCGCGCGGCCGACAGACGCTACAATACCTCCTTTCGATACTGCGATATCGCATTCTCAGTACAGTTTAAATTCAATTTTATTTCTTTAATCGTTCTCCTTGTTTCTGGTAAAGAATATATTACTAACATTAAATTTTTACATTGAATTGGTTTATACAACGATTTCATCGTTATTATTCCATCGTAATACGAAGAAACTTCATGAGAATTTGTATCAAAACAGAAATGCCCTGAACATATGTGTAGCAATTATAATTTATGCTCAAACTCGACAGTTGTGAGGACTATTCACTTTAACTTGTCTAAAGCAGACGAAAATATGGGTAAAGTTTTGGTAACTACATCCTGCTCACTGATCAAGTCGGCTGCATAAACTATTTTAATTAGTTAGTCGCATGAAATATGTCAATATGTAAATTCGCCATGTCTAAAATTTTAAAAAGTATAACATTGTACAGTATGGCTGTTCAGCATTATATTAGCTATGACATTTAATTGAGTGTATTTTTTTAATTAAACATAATTTATTTATTTGCAATCCCTTTACGAGCGTAATACTCATAATACGGGTTTCTACAACGGAAATTTTAATTTAACTTAGACTAATGATTTCATACAATTAGCGTTAAACACATTTTAAACAATAAAAGATCCCTTGATCGACATAAACGAAATAAAAAACCGTAACAGAATATAATATAATATAAAAGCCAGAGGTCAACGAAAGTCTAATTAAGTTGCGTTTGCTGACGTTTCGTGAATATTAAGTTAGACAACGGTAATTTGGCGGTCGCGTTAGCGGAGTGTTTATCATATTAAGGCTTATTTGTTTTATTTGTCGATTTCGGATTAAGGTTTGATTTTAATGTTCAATTGTCTACATTACAACCAGATGCATTCTGTATCAGTATATTGCAATTACAACGTCAAAATACAATAAAATTGGGAGATGCTTTAGATCGTAAGTGAGGAAAGATTTTCTACTTTTCCTCTAGGTTTTCTTACTTTTCGCCGCAAGTGTAAAGACCTCGTTCATCAGGGTTATGCGGCTCACGCGCGCTCCGCTTTCTGGTCACGTCGACGTCGGCGAAGGGGTGAGACCCCGAATTCGCCGAATCTTCCTAATGGTCGTCATCAGACCGTCAGCTATCTCCGCCGTCTGATCGCTTCATTGAGATTCCAAACTCTATTGCCGACGAATATAAGTAGATTGTTGTAGATTGGATGATACCTGAAGCAGGTTGATTGTTTTATTTATGAAGTGATGGAAAATTTTTTTCACTGTAACATGATACAACTGTTGAGATCATCGACACTTGACTTTTACTATTTTATGATTCAATTTTAAACAAATATATTGACAGACAAGTTGTTTGTAAATCTAATCTGATGAATAAATTAATGTTAATGCGAGAGCACTAGAAATTTCTCAACAAAGATTAGCTTTCTAGTTATTAGAATCCATTTTTACCTTACTTGAATATATTTTTTTGAAATAAATTTTATTAGCTAAACAAAACTTAATTACTATTAATAATTCTGAACTACTCTAGGGAAGACCCTGGTGAGTAGTGATACAAAATTTCCTAACTTACATTAGGATCCAGGCTATCATTAATTAAAGATGTAAGAGACCTTAATAAATATTCTATCATTTCTGAAAGTCAAGAAATGGTTTTATAATTATATAGTTCTATTATCATTATTATCAGAGAAGCTGTATACACATTAGACGTATCTATATATAGCTGCTTGATCTCTAGGAATCCTGTACTTCACGTGAACGATATCCCTCGTTTCCTCTGTGGTGTGTTGCAT
>DWUN01004531.1:0-10684 GCA_018249975.1 Passova gellias | reverse complement strand
ATGTTTACGATATATATATTTACGATATATACGATATATATTATACAGATATTTTTATTACGACCAGACATAAAACAAACAAACATGCTGATCACACAAATGTTTGTCCTGGGTGGGAATCGAACCCGTAATAAATACAAATTATTATCGCTTACAAATTTCTAACTCTACACAATAGTAGAGTTATAAAAATGGCATTGTGTTCGTGAATGGCGTGTGGCGGACGTCTCAAGTGAGAGCACAAACTTATCTTGTGGTCTGCGTAATTACTAACCGCTCCAGTAGAGCGGGTTTGCTCAAAGGATTCTCTATTACAGTAATAATAGAGTCTGCATGGATGGAAATAATATTCTGTGAAGGCGTTGTGTTGTTTGGTGAAGTGATAGAATAATTAAAATCCGTCTTCAAACACAAGAAACAGCAACAAAATAATGTTTGTGACATATTTTAGTCTGTATAAATCTATACAAATATATATATGCATAAATAACTTAGTATGCGTGTGTTCATAATTCTGCTACTCCTAAAAGCTTGAGCAATGATTAGGATTTCATATATTATGATTTTGAATTGTTAAATCAGGAAGAAATCGTAAATTAACGTATACTTTTGAGTTACCTCCCAATGTAGTTGCGTCCCAACGCATTGCTCCCTAGAGTACAATGACAAAATGGACAGAGGGCATACAGAAAAGGTAGAGCTTTTTTCTTTTATACAAAAATTTTCTATAAAAAAAAGGGTAGAGCTTTTTTGTTTTGTTTTTTCGATCTGCAATATTACGAGACGTACCAAGTCTTGCAGTGTTGATCTAAACTGCTGAAGTAAATTACCAAAAGCTGTGATCGTTTACAAGTTCACACTTTTTAAAAAAAATTGTTTACGTTTGACTGCGACGTCATCCTCGTAAGCCCGATCCAGCCTGGGAGACATTCGTAGCATCTATCTCCCTATTCATCAAGGCTATTTCTGATAACTATTCTCATTAGTATTTGCATTGTCAATCATTCAAACGTTGGCACTTGGGAGCATACTGAGGTCAAGTTTTCCCTCCGCAAAGCTAACGCTAGAAAATGGTAGCGAGCGCCAAAAGTTAAATGCGAATTTAATCCACATTCTATGAAAATACCCCATAGCGTCGAAACTTGTGGTATACTAATTTTCCGCTCGGCAAATGACCGGGAGAGATGTTTTGCACGCTATATACTTTATATGGTGCTGGGGCGAAGTTAGCAGGAGGCTCTTTCTTACCATTCTGAATTATTTTAAATCAACTAATAATTGGGAATAATACCTACTTATTAAGAACACAAATCTTTCATTTCGAAATCAATTTACTCATTTCTTATTAAGATAGCAAGACGATATTGATATCGGATTTTAATTACATTTTTTATTGCTGTAAATTATTTTTTCCAATTTATTCCTTTTTCTTATGGTAATTCGATAAAAGTAAACATTTTGTTAGTTATATCAAGCAGGTGATGGTATAATTTTGTGAGCTCGTTACTATTAAAGATTCACGGGTAATACAGCAGCTATCTATTCCAGGCAACTCCCGCGGGAGCGATGACAGTTCCTTGCAGATGACGCCGGGCCGGCCATAAAAAACACGAAGATAGAATTGTTTATAAATTCTCGCTAGGGTTGTCACAACGAGGGTTTTTAAATTATTTTTAACATATTGATATACAAAGACACGTACTAATTTAGTCAGCGTAATTTTGTTGTCTTATTAGTTCTACAAGTTCCGCGATGTTGAGATAAAAACTGACGAACTGGCTTTAAAACTTGTGGTGATGTTGACGTTGATGTTACATGATGTCGGATGGTGTTGGTAATGATGTTCTTGTTACATAATCTAATATGACGATAAGTTTATTTTGTTATTATTCATTGTTTCACCTTTTATTAAGTTTCATAAAGGATTTAATGCCCGGATGTATTACTTCACCAGTCGACTCAGAAGATCATGAAAATATATTGTATGTAAAATTACCAAAGACAATGTTTATAATTGTATAAGCTTTTTCCTTAAACATATTTTTTGATGTTCGTGCCTATTTGAACGAGAAATAATAAAGTTATTGATGATCATTAACTCAGTTTCCATTACTTCGTGATTTGGCAGAGTTTCAGCAGGTAATAGGGTCGTAGCTGCTTTCGCGAAAATCGTAGATGAACTTCAGAGAAGAGATGAAGAGGCTTCAGTTATATTAGGTAACGATTCACCTCCTTCCTAATGATCCTTTTGAGATTATCAAACTTTCCGTTTTTCAATAATTCTCTTTTACTTTTATTCTTTCACTGTTCGACATGAGTTTCCTCTCGTGATTGGAAAATTTAATGCACATCTCGCTGCTCAGAGAACATAATGAGGAACTGTAAGGTATCATAGCCTTGACGCTTTTTTGACACAAACTTGAAGTAATAATTTTCATAATACGCAGAAGTCAGAAAGGACGAAATTGTTACGAAATACATATTTGACTGTGCTACGACGTAGACTTGGTTACGCTGCCGGCGTAGCGCGAGTTACAACTGCTACGCAAAAGTAGACTTTGTAGCTACATGTTTAAATATTGCAGAAGTTATGTAGTTCGTAGTTACTTCTTTGCTGGTTACTTCTCGTCCTGGGCTAAAAACCGGTGAAAGGTCAAGAATTGGGAAAGATCTATGACCATTAATAGACATTAAAAGTCTTATATTAGTAATATGAGTGGTTATTATATAAATATGTATACATAATACAAGTATATTTATTCTAAAAATAATGAGTTATGGCGATTAACATTTTGACAAATAAAAGAAAGTCGAAACTAAGCTGCGCTGTTCCTTGTACTATAATATTGCATTACAATATACGAGTATAATATGTTGTACTATAATCCCGTTCACTATAATATATGTGCTATAATGTTCCAGGTGGCGAATAAAATAGAGTATTTTTCTTCTATGCAATAAGATAAAAGAAACAAAATAAACGTGACATTAACATAATTTATTCTTTCAAATGTACGTTACAATGCTTTTCCTAGCAGATGGAAATCCCGACGCCCGCCACTCATCGTTAGGCTGTAATTGTAGTGAATAACGCAGAAATGTTCCACCCTCACATATTTTGATAAGGGTCGTATTTGTGCGGCCGATACATGTCGTTTGCAAAAATACGCCGAGATGGCGTGGTGATGTTGAGAAAAGTACAGGGCGTACTCAACCTTTTCAAGCTCTATTACAAGAGCGGGGCGGGGTCTCTAGAGAGGCAAAGCTCTCGGAATTTCGGATTACGACTGCATAACCCTGATACCAATGGATGGCTTTTTGAAATTGTTTAAGTTTTCAGATAAACAATTCGACAGAACCTATCTGAAGCTCATTAACAGCATTATTTTAATTTTCCTACAAAATATAACGGTATTCAATATATTTTGAAAATTATGAAGAAGCGGAATAAAGGATATCTTTTTATTTTATTACGTTGTCATAAATTAAAATCAGAATTAAAAACCGATATAAATTATACTATGTAATAATAGTATGTAGTCTCTCCTAACTGCTATGGGAAATAGGCGTGACTGTGTCTGCCTGCAATATAGAAGAAGAGACTGCCTTGCCATCGCTGTGAATAAAACTGTTACTATTGCTTATAGTGTGTTAGTATTTGTTTAATAAATGGGTACTTGCATTGATATCCTATCTGTTATGCGGCAGATGCGTTATAACCTCAGCTACACCAATGGAAGCAGTACAACCAGAAGCGAATACAATTGTCTGGACCAGTGAGTGGTCAGTGACCCGGATTTGCAAGGCTACGGTAGTAGGTTCCATTTTTAATTAGGGTAAATTTACATTAGACCATTGGCCTTATGAGAGGCTAACCTAACATGTTTTATATAAGAATCCTTGAAAAGATGAGATTAAATTGATACTAGTATATATTATATAACATCACGCCAGGTCGCTAAAGGGGTAGGCAGAAAGCACCGAGTGTCAAATATTTCTGTCCTAGCAAAACTGATGCACTTCGTCTACTTACATTACTATGTTAGTCTATAAATAAGTTTAAACAAAATGGCTTATATACATACATATATTACAAAAAAACATTTGTCAATTCAAATATACGAAGTCTTCATTACTGGTGCAAATGAAAAGTGGGTCGCGCGCCGTAAATCTTTTCACGATGAAAAGAGGCATTTATTTAACGGTTGACGTGTAAGAAGCTAAAGAATTGAAATACAAGAAACCTAAATACTAAAATTGACTATTGTTTACTATACACATTTAATATTCTACATATTAGTAGCAGTGCGGATGTTTAAATAGCTTAAGTTGAGTTGAGTTGAGATTATTTCCCATCGCACTTCGATCAACTTAATAGCATTTGCCTGTCAAAAGTAATTTGGGACTAACGGAGAATGAGTGAATATGAAAAACCATCACCACACGCTACCATGCGATCGTGAAAAGAACCACCCTTCGCCCATGTGTATCTAAAATGTCCGATAATATTCTTATCCACCTTATCTGTAGCGCGATAAAGCTTGAAATCAAACGGCAAGATCAACAAACCTTGTTAGCGTAATCTGACGCTAGCGCTCAAGACTTAAGGTCCAATATTGGTGGTTCTAAAAAGTCCGCAACGGTACGCATTCAAGTGCAAGCAATTAGGTGGTGCCTTTTACGTTGCAGATGTTCACTGTGGATCAATTAAACGAACAATTATGGACTTCCATACATACCGTCCGTCGACGAAGTTATATTCATCTTGACGCAATATAAGACCGTCTATTGAAAGCTCTTTACCGCAATTGGATAATATCTAAGTTTTCTATTCGAGATTCAAAAGCGAATCGTTCCGCTCAAATCAATCGAATGATCACCGGGAGATCGCGGGAGAAATTGCAAAGTCTCAACAACAACCAAAAGTTCTACACCACCGCGTATATAAGTTCACACTGCGGTATTAAAAGTGATAACAATATGTCTATCGCCCGATATCAAGCCGGAGATTTGCCGCGCGGCTGATTCTGCGGTCCCGTTCCGTCGTATTGCAGATCATTCACGTGTAAATACCACTGCCGACGTTGTATCTATTCACAGCGAAACACCGGACGACGGCGATATGTAACGGCGATTCGTTAGAGCGGCCACGTGCAGCCCGCGAACTCTCGAGCGTCGCGCGGTCATACGTCAACTATTGGCGCGAATATTTGACAACCGCGTGATTGATCGCGTCGTGAACGCGTCGGGAACACGAATTGAACACTAAACGACGTTCAGTTAGCGCGCTGTGCGTCTAGATTCACCGAACAGATAGCAGATGGATGCTACTTTGCGAGCAATCCAAAGCTTTTTGATAGTGTAACGACAAAACAAATAGTCCGGAATGAGTGAGAGTGGAGCATGCGCAGAAGACACTGCCGTATGCGTATATTGTTAAGCCGCGGTTACCGTCGGTTTCGTTGAGCTTTACGGGTGATTTTTACGAGTCCGACACAATTTCCGGATGAGTGAACGTTTTTATTGCCGCCTTCACAAATACCAAGATCCGCTAAACGGTTGGCGTTTCTAACGATATTGTCGCGTGTTATGATTGTGCACTTTACTTTGACTACGTTCTAATAGTTTACGTGGCTACAGAGCTTCCTAGCTATATGTTGTATTGGTATGTAGGACAATGTATTAGTACGAATTTATACTACCGGATAGAAAGTATATCATAAAAAATCATTTATGCTCCTAAACATAAATAATAAGATATAATTGAAGGTTATTGGTGAAATCACATAGTTGTAATCTGTATTTAACAGAACGATTGATAGTTTAAGCATATTCTCTATGCATTTAAAAATTAATCCACGCTCTGTTTCACAAATTTGATTTTATCTACTTTAAAATAAATAATTCGATTAAAATTCGAATGTTCTTCATTTAAATTCGTCTTTGTGGACGATTCCCTACATCTGCAGCGTGGTAGGCACGTACCGCGCAGGGCCGACACTCTTGAGATATTTATCCACGGTTGAGGGGTACCTACTACTACACATCTCAGATGTAGATAACGTTCGAACCACCTGTTAGCGTGCAACTCGCGTCCTTGAGCTGACGGCATTAAGTTCAATTTTCGATACGTCAATCGGCGTTCCCATCGTAAAACAATTGTACGGGCAACGATGGATAACATATCAACCACCTGTGTGCACGCAATTTCCATCTCAGTTAGATCGGAATTAAGTCGAAATTGCCGTGTATAATTTTCTCTTACAGCGAGGTAGATGTACGTTGTAAGCTAAATTCAAATTTAATGTGAGGGAATACGGACTAGATTTAAACGCAACGTCTTAGGACGATTTGTTAGCAGCATGCAGGTGAATTAACTGAGGAAAATGGCGGGAAATATAGGGTTTTTTGTTTCAAATTTTACTATAATTCGTAAAGTTACAATTTATTAATTGTTGTGATAATAATTAATGATACATTAAAACATAATGACATGGATAAGTCACAATGAAAAGACGGGTAAGTCAAGGTCAATGATTGAGGACCATTTGGGATACGTTAACATACAAATCCATATTCACAGGCTCATGCGATAGGAATATCAAGAATATATTTTTCAAATACACGGTTACAGTTTTAACATAATGTACTTTGATAAAGAAACGCGAGACTCAAGTAAGGAACATCCTGAAGACAAGATTTAGTGAATTGTATTGTCGAAATATTAACCCTAATGTCTACATAAAGAAAAACATTTTATAAATGTTCTAAAGTTTCTTTACTATTGCTACTGTAATTGGACTCTCCGAAGGTTACAGTTTATGAATTTATTTGTTAAAACCAAGACTATTCTTAACAAGTTAAGTGCTTGGATATTGACGAACAATGACTTATTTATTCGAAGTGTAGCAGAGGTTATTTACGTGTTATTGCGTAAAAATATACACATGGAGACTAAAGCGTGTATATAGTTCTTAACACGATCACTAGATGGCACTGAAACCATTTCAAAATTCTCAATCTTTCCGACTTTATATTATTGAAAACGTTAATATAATGTATGTAGTTTTTTCATATATAAGAAATGGGTGAGTTTAATTTCGAATCAATAATAAAAGGTAAGTAATAAACAGTAAGTAATAGACACGTTTTGGTACATATTGTATTTCAGACTTGTTTTGTTATATGAAATACTTATTAACATAATACTTAATATCAACGGTTCGTGCGTATTGTGTACAAGAACATAAACAACATCTTAAAAGAAATTTCCACGTTAATCTTCTTTTATCTTTCACCCCGTAACGGTTTTGTTACAAAACGTCACAGCCGGGGAGGGAAAATGTCGTTTGTTCAGAGCGGTGGACAGTTTCAGACACATTCAATAAATACGTTTCGACTGGACAGATAGAATTTCGCAAATGACGTACAAAACAACATATACACATACATACATATATATGTACGTAATGAATCATCACTACATAGTATAAAACGAAGTCGCTTTCCGCTGTCTGTCCCTGTGTATGCAGAGATCTTTAAAACTATGTAAGGGATTTTGATGCGTTTTTTTTAAATATATAGAGTGATTCAAGACGACGGTTTATATGTATAATAACATCCATTATATAGTAGAAAAATACTGTTATTTTTAAGGTTTCTAATGTGATGTCGTAAATAATTACATTTTATTAGAATTAGAATACTCATAAAGCAATCGAATAAACAGCCTTCTATCGCATTTAATTAAACGTCAAAATTTATTGTGTGCCAGTCACATCATGCGCGTTTAAATGTAATTATTTTTTATAATTCCAAAATAAAAGTAGCCTATGTTACTCTTTATTATATCAGCTATCTTTCGATGAAAGTCCCATCAAAATCGGTCCAGCCGTTTCAGAGATTATCCGGAACAAACAGACACACAGGCAGACAAAAATTGTAAAAAATGATATTGTGGTTCATGTACTGTGTATACATACATATGCATTTAGTAAAACGCGGTTAATTTAATATTACAAACAGACCCTCCAGTTTTATTTATTTATATAGATAAAACATGACGCTCAATTCAATCCTATAATATTGTAATCTTAACACACTTATCGGCATTAACCTTGAGTACCTTACATAGAATCACTTTAAGACCCCTTAGCAACTTAGGAGGGGCTTAAAGAACCTTTGTCATTAATGGCATATTAGGCGCTTAATTACTCCCTTTTGTCCTTACGGCTTATGAAGTACTTGGCTGTAACTATTTAAATGCTATTCATTTCAGACAGACGATCCACGAGTAACGTGTTTTGGGATAACAATTATGAGTTTAACTTGTTTAGGTGTCATAATTCAGTATGAAAGTAAAAATCATGTTTTTAAGAAAAGCGATGGATTTTTTCAGAAACATATTTGGTTATGGTATTAATTTATCAATGTCATGTAAATTTAATATTTGTGCTGAGTGGAAATCGAATCCACGACCTCCGGATTGGCAGTCAGGGTCTCTAACCACTCGACCATGAAACCATTGTTATATAAGTATTTCCGTGTTGTGGATAGCGCGTTAAGCAGGACTTATAAGATACGGTCGGTCTATTAATCCCTTTCGCCGCCATCTTGGGCAGCGTGACATATATCATGTCGCTAGTTCCGAGGGATCTATTTGTTGAATAAGTATAAATTGGAACCAAGTTCTACATTTTTATTTGTACATTTATCTGTGGAGTTTTGTAACGTGACAAAATTAATTTAGACCAACAATCCCATTTTTATAGTCCTACTAATTATACCAGTATTTCTCTACTGTATGTATGTTATTATACATATAAACCTTCCTCTTGAATTACTCTATTTATTAAAACAAACCGCATCAAAATCCGTTGCGTAGTTTTAAAGATCTAAACATACATAGGGACAGACAGCGGAAAGCGACTTTATTTTATACTATGTAAGGACTATCTATTACTAATATAGATATAGTACTAATACACCCTAACACAGTACAATCAAATCGACAGCAGCAATTAACATAGTCGGTACTACATTCTGGCCAATTTTGTTTTATTGCATTAGAAGTCTTAGAGTATCCATATTTTTGGCCTCACAAAGTATTAAGTTTCAAAAAAGACATTTTCGATGTTTTTCACTTGGAAATCAATCTGATGTTTTCGTGACGTTCGATTAATAAAGTGGGTAGATACATTTGGCTGTACTGAAAGAAGACACTTTATCACTTCCGACTTTGTTAATTGCTGCAGTCGTAATGTACACATCACTAAAATGTTTGTTCTAATTAGCAATAGAACCAACGACTACCGTCTTAACTGTCAGGATCTCTAACGACGATCAAGCAGTAGTTATCTTTATTCCCTCAAAGGTCTTGTGTCGCAAGGTTGAAGAGAACCAACTTGAGAAGAAGATAACGCTTCAGTTGCGATATTGTGAATGCAGGCAATATCACTGCATCCTTTGTGTTTCCACTTAATTTACTTTCAAAAGTTCTTCTTGCTCGGTCTTTGTTGAGTCGCTTGTCGTTATATAATTTCAGTGCAAAAGCGGACGCTTACCTACATTTTGCAAGAAATATATTGCGCTCATTTTGTACAGTTATGATACAGATAATAAAATTATGTGTTGGATATGTTAATAAGAAGAAAAAGATAAAGAATGGATTGGTAATTACGCTTAATAGACGTTAATAAAGAGAGACAAAAATGTAGAAATAAACAAAAAGTAGAATTATCATTAAATGTCATTTCTAAACTATATTTGCAATTGATGTTTATAATATAATGTTGCCATCATCAACCTAGCTACCATTATTACCCATAGGTTCTCTATATAAATAAAAGCTTTGGTTCAAAAATGTTACCATTAATTTATTTACTACAAAAGTAAATGTTCTTCGTGTTTTTAACTATAAATTAGCCAATGGTGTTTGATTCACACAGCCAATAGAAATCAGGCAACATTTTGCATTTTGCAAGAGCACGTGAAATATTTACGCAACAAAATAATAAATCCACGCACCTTATCGTAATAATTACCATGGCTTCATTTTATTATATCAATAAAACTTGTAAAGGGGTGATCTGTACAAGGGTAGTCACTACATAGTATAAAATAAAGTGGTTTTCCGCTGTCCGTCCCTATGTATCCTTAGAGCTTTAAAATCACGCAACGGATTTTTATGTGGTTTTGTTTAATAGATAGAGTGAGCCAAGAGGAAGGTTTATATGTATAACTAACTTTGGTCCGCGACTTCGTTCGTGAGGAATAGTGACTTTGGGCAGCATTTTAATTTCCTAGGATACTATTTAGCAAAAGACGGTATTCAACGCGGACGAAGTCGCGGGCAAAAGCTAGTGAGATATAAAGGCATATATAGAGGCACGTGCGGCGTGATGTTGAAGCCGCATTACAAGGTATTACGTACTATCTGAGTTACAGGATAGAGCGCGACATAATAATGTAATGACGAACATAATTTTGTGTATTAATTAATCTATTAACATGCTACATCTGCATGTGACCCGGATTTGACATGAAATTTTTATTTCGTCACTTTTATTACAACTTGGTGCAAAAATGAGAAAGGGAATGCTCCGCTGGTTTGGACATGTGGAAAGAATGGATGATGAAAGAATGACAAAACAGATATACAATGCGAGTGTTGATGGATGTAGGC
>DWUN01004530.1:0-10684 GCA_018249975.1 Passova gellias | reverse complement strand
AAACAAAGAAAAACTATAAAAAAATTGGGAGAAAAAAGTAGCCTATTATGACCCTGAACCCCTCAAGTGTTTCTATATGAAATTTCATCACAATCGGTTTAGCGGTTTGGCCGTGATAACGTCACAGACAGACAGACAGACAGTTACTTTCGCTTTTATAATATTAGTATGGATTTTTGTATATTTTTATTGTGGACGTGAACAGTCAAGTGTCTACGTAATCCTGTGCATCGCAGCGAAATGAACCATTACCGACGTAAAGCTGTAAAGGGATTAAGTGGATTTTAAAGGAATCAGTGATTCTGAGAGAGAAGGAGAGATCAGATATAAAAGTGAATTCCATTACTCGTAATTCTGTTTCTACTCGTTTCAAGTTGAATTGTACATGCAATCAGTTAAAAAACAGAATTGTTAACATCAAACGAATACGCTGTTCGTCTAAAAACAACTTGTACGTCACGCTTAATTCCTTCGAGCGACTCTTCTGGATGTCGATTTAATACACTACTTCTTATGTACAACTCAGCATAGTGGATGAACTGGATCAACAGTACCTACCTTAACTAGGATAATTATCACCGTTGCGATGTCACGCGTATCCGTGGTTACAACAAATTTTGCCTCTTATGTGGAATCGATCGACCGTGTTCGCCTTATAAATGTTAGATTTTAAAATTGTATCATTCGTTTTTTCTAACACTGAACTTCGGCCCTTTCGGCTTCCCGCTATGCAAAACCAGAGGTCGCGGGTTCGACTCCCACCCAGGACAAACATTTGTGTGTGCAGCATATTGGTTTGTTCTGTATAAGTGTTATATCGTATATTTATTAGCTGTCCGGTTACCATAACACAGGTATTAAATTGCCTAAATTTGTCCCCGAACTATTATTATCGTTAGTTATTATTATTATATATATTTTTGTGTGTGTGAAACGTGAATACAAATGTGAAGTGCGCCTACCTACATAAGCAGTTTCCCTTCAATGGAAATGTTGTTTGCCGTTTCTGGGCTTTCGTGTAACGAGGTGATGCTTAATTCAGGTCACACGGATTAGGGGCTGCTAAGCTTAGCGAGGAGGCTTTTCGGCCTTGCGAGCGACACGCGTGTAATGCAATGTACGACCCCCCCTCCCCCCCATCCCTCCCTCTTCCCCCTCTCACCTCTTTATATTTCAAGTGTCAAACCCATTACACGAACGCGCCTTTAAACTGAGGCTTTCGTGTTGTTTGTAATGGTTACGCTGAGATTTATGAGCTTTATTACGTTCTGTGCACTTAAAGCTCGAAATAAACGTTTTGATGAATTTCTCTCTGTATATTTGTGTGTACTCGTATGTCGATTTTTCATATCTACACATAGGCTTTCGCTGTTTTCACATACACAGAATGAAATTGTTATACAGCATTTTAAATTCTCAAAGACAGCAAGGCATCACACATACATATGTATGTGTGTATGGTGGTAATTTTTAAATCTGTTCATTTTGATCTGTCGCCTTGTTGTCCGCCTATTGAAATAAACATGAAAAAATTATTTTAAATGTTACATTTTAGATTTTCCTTTTCAGAATGCCGCTTCAGTTCAAAATTCCATCGAAACACTTCTTCATTATATTCTTTGTGTTTACGAAATGATTCTTAGAATACAGACACACATAATATGTATTTATTTCCGTACGTTCATAGTCAAATCTGAAAATCAGAGACGACTGAAATCAAAGCGTACAAATTGACAGACGGACATATAAACGGGCAGGAGAGACTTCGTTGTAGGCTTAGTGGTTTATTGATTGTATTTAGGATTTCACGACTAAAGCCTCTTTAGGACATTTAGTGGTCAATTAACAAATGGATATTCGCTCCAGGAACGTGTAACGGACCGATGCTATTAAACATTCAAATGGTGGCTAGTCTGGTTCCGTAATGCCGATAGAGGGGACGGAATAATCGAATCACAGGCTACACTTATCAGTACATAGTATAAAAAACAAAGTCGCTTTCCCCTATCTGTCCCTATGTATGCTTAGATCTTTAAAACTACGCAAACGATTTTAAAGCGTTTTTTCTTAATAGATAGAGTGATGCAAGAGGAAGGTTAATATGTATAATAACATCCATTATATAGTAGAGAAATACTGTTATTTTTTAAGTTTCTAATCTGTTGTCGTAAATATTTGACAATTTAGCAAAGTGATCTACTACCGGACGAAGCCGGGGCGGGTCGATAGTTATGTATAAACCATTAGGCGTTATAGACCCTTCCATTATTCATAGTCTGCGCATAGATTTTTTTCACGAATTCATGGTTAACAAATAAACAGACGGAGTATTCTACGTCACCTATGGGAGTATACTACCAAGTGTGTCTCCGGTCGACGTTGTTAGCCATTGGCTCATTGGCTCAGTGGTTACGCGAGCTAATTGCTGATACTGGGGTTGTGGGTTCAATTGCCACCCAGGACAAATATTTGATGCAATGAACATAAATACATAGGTATTTGTTCTGTGTATTTATTTATCTATGGTTTTCAGATGCCTGCTTACCATTACACTGGCTCTGCACAAATCAGCATCAGACATCATGTGATGTGGTCCCAAAATATTACCGGTTAAATTCAACTTGTATGATCATAGTAGTATTTGATCTCCGATTTCATAAAAAAAATCATACAACATCATACAACATTTTTTCTATATTATGCTTATAGGTTCCTTTCGTTATAATACACATATAGAGAAACTGAACTTGGTCTCAATGGACATGGTTCTCGCCAATTGATAGTGGGAGAGAGAAATTAATCTTATGTGGAAAAGAAAACCAATTCCCGATGAAGACAAATAATCCAATTTTATTTATACATAATGGCATTTCTGCACGTTTGTGTCTCTGTGACCAAAATTGTCAACTTATAAGTGCTCAATGTGTTCAGTATACGCAGGTTTTATAAATTCATGGCGATTCCAGGTTCTTTACTGTCGCTGCGAGCTACGTTTGACCGTCGCCTTGAAAGGCGATTCACTCGTGAATAACTTTTGGCATAAACAGGCGCCCATTTAAATCGGCCGTGTCCTTTTGACCTTGTAAATATTCACGACAGGAGACAGAGAATTGACGGACTGTTTTTTGTTGTTGAAGAATATTTTCATATGTATTGGTTTCTTCGTTGTATACGTTAGGTAGATATTTATGCAAATTCTGAAATACAGTGGACGGATAGATGAAAATGTGTATATAAAATCGATTACGTATTTAAAATATCTCAAATCTGGCAGTAGAAGGCTTTTCAGAAATTTAAATTTCAGGAAATTGGAATGAGGAAGTCACTATTATTATCTACAGTTCAAAAAGTAATAAAATCAAAATTGGAATGCTTCAAGCGTTGAAAATGTAATGTGATTACACTCGTCTGACGTTAATGTTTCAACGCCAGCAATGATGCACTCAGCAAGCTTAGTTGTACCGAGATATTGGCAGTCAATCTGCGGAAAGATGCTTCGCTGCCCGTGAGCGTACTCACAAGTTAACGAGTGTACACATAATATCTACATATACGGCTCCTTCAATTAATATTCGCAATACATAGTCGGGTGTAGTTTTTGCATGCGAATCGGCGAAATCAAAAATAATTTAAAAATAAGTTTGTTTTATAAAAAAAATACAGACGAATTGAGTAGTCACCTCCTCCTTTTTAAAGTCGGTCAAAAAATAGCGCGAACGTGTAATTTCGCTTCCGCTTCATCACGCTTCCGCTGTGATTGCACAGTGAACATATCTTGTACAGTTGCGTAGGTATATGGCGGCTCTCTGCTCGCAGACATGCTACGTAACGTAACATCGAACATTTTGGCAATTTCGTGTCTGTTTATATGTTTTCTAGTAAATAACGACGAACATAACTTACCAGTGTAGCTTGCCGCAACATTATACATACATATGTATGTATTTACTGTACTTATGTTTAATAACAATAGTATAGTAGACATTACCCGCGGACCGTGGTAATTACTGTGAGGTTGGCTTGCTTCCTTTTTGCATCTTGATGCTGGGCACGAGCCTGACCTGGAACACACCTTGACGCCTGGACGATACTGCACCACGCTGCTCTTATGCGGAAATGCTGTGCCGTCTAACGGATCACAAGTGTTTAAAACGCAAGTGTTAGTTACTCATTGCAATGTTGCCTCAAAGCAGCACGTTCGCTCAGTTCAAGTGCTGAAAGTATAAAGACAGAGCTGATTTTAAAATTATTGGAGTTCGAAAAAAATATTTACTTTCAAAATCGGAAAGGTCGACAATAATAACACGCCTTAGTAGAACATAAAATGCTTGGGAGCGTGCATCTCCTTACAACGTTATCCTTCACAGTTATAGTTGTATGAAGTACAATAACGCACATTACATTTACAATTTAGGCATTAATGTAATCAAATCCCAAATCCCCGAAGTGAAACGCAGAATTCTAAACCACAAAGCTATCGCCAGTAACAGTAGGCACAGTTGCTGATTAATTATAATTACATCGGGTATTAGGTAAGAGATATTGGCTGAAGGAGATGTGTGTATACATATGTCTTGTGTCAGATATCTATTATATAAGGTCGCACAGCGGTTGACCTTAATACAGAATTGAATACGCCTACCGATGATGTGTTTTAATACTAATTCTATTATTACATTAGCATCGGACAAAGGTTAGGTTAGGTTAGGTTAGATTTTTTGGCGCGGCCTCCAGGTATTGTGGAGACACACCGTTGTGTTTTAGTGGGTAGTCTGGCCGTATTCGGCCAGGAGTCCTACAGACCCCCGGCAGCCCTAGCCGAGACATGCGTTAAAGCATTTCCCAACGTAGAAAAAAAAAGGGTTAGATTTCAATATTTAGATTTACATTATTGATGTTATATGCAAATTGTTGTTTCCGATTCTAGAGCATCTTAGATAGTATTAGGATACTTGTACACGTTAATTTTATTATCTTCCGTTTTCGCTGCAGGAGGCCCTAGCGGATCCAGATATTTCTGTATTTGTCCTCCAAACACACAACGGTCTAGTAGTAGTGGCTTTGTAAGTGTATATATTCCTCTTTGTGTATAACCATTATCGACATCAACAGTTCATTACTTTCATAACGTATTCAAATCGACAACAAAACCGTATAAATAAAGCGCCACTAACGACAAGTAGTCGTGAAAAGTGCGTAATAATCATTACCGACCTGAATTCATTTCACACGGCGACCGCAGCGGGCGAGCCACCGCTGCGCCATGAAAAGAACTCGACCTTGAAACGTCTACCGGGGGTGAAATGAACGACGGCACGAGAGTAGAGAAAAATAATAACCACACATATGTAGGTCCACACTCGAGAGGAACGTCGTTAGCGTGTAAGTAGGACACTAAAACGCTCGAAGCTCTAACGCGTTGGCAGATTATAAGCGATTTGTTAACCAACTTAGGTCGAGGTCGGACATCAGATCGGGGACAGTTAGTGACAAAATGCAAAAAATAACTTCAGTACTTTGCACTCAGGTCTGCTTGTCTGTGAGTGTGTTAATTGTGTTCATTTGTCGTAGTAACACGTGGGCAATTGACTTACTGGTGTAAAATTGTCTATATACATATGTACGTGCTGAGACATTTATGTAATACTAGCTTTTGCCCACGACTTCGTTCCGCCCCCGCCGCAAAAAATGTAATTATTTACGACATCACATTAGAAACCTCAAAAATAACAGTGTTTCTTAACTGTATAATAGATGTTGCTATACGTAAAAGCCTTCCCCTTGAATCACTCTATCTATTAAAAAAACGCATCAAAATCCGTTGCGTAGTTTTAAAAATCTTAGCATACATAGGGACAGACAGCAGAAAGCGGCTTTGTTTGGTACTGTATAGTGATAGTGATGTACTTCATAAATTTTCTGGTCAACATAGTACAGGCTTTGCCTGATTTGGGATAAATCGCCCACATATAATATTACCTCTTCTGAGAACGACATTTCCCTAAAATTCTATAGACGAAATTTACTGGAATTTCCGAAATTGATTATGAAAAGTTAAACCGTCGTGAACAACAATACATTAGAACGGGTCATCAAACGTTCGCTAATTGTAACCGGATTGATTGTGGGGTTCCAATGTAAATAAATGGACTCGACTGATGAATACTGAACGGACGCTGAGAGGAAGCGAAATTGGGGGCGAATCTAAATTTAACGACCAAGTATAAACAGTGCCAATGGAACGGTACATGTTCAAGAATTGACAGCCACGTGCTATATATTAAGGAAACATATTGCATTACAATAATATCAAATATAACTAGGTGCATGATTATTGAGCAATAGGTACTATTGAGTAGTGAGAGTCGTGATTTGGAATTTAGTCTCTCAATCCACCGGTCCGGGTTCGAATCCTGGTACCTCTGACTTTTCGAAGGGCGCATAGTACGAACAAAACGTTTATCAGCTGTCCGGTTACCATAAAGCAGGCGTTCTGATTGTCTAATACGGAACCAGATAGCCGTGTGTGGAATCGATCCGATTATTATTATTATTATTACGATTTCATATATAATGCGGGACATGGACAGCCAAAGGTAGCCGGGAAGGTCAGTCCATTGCCAAGAGGAACCGCGTTCGTTAGTGTCGCGTTGCGCGCATTTAGTGGTGAAATTGACCACCAAACCGCAATGATTTGCGGACACATCGGAGATCTACCATCACTGTGTGAGTTTCATTCCGTTCATGTTTTTTTTGAATGTGTGCTCTAATTATGTACTTGCCTGTACTTGTCACCTTGTAAAAGTTAAGTGCCTATATAATAAATAAATAAATAAATGCTATCTATCGCTTGTAAGTAAATAAGTGATTACAACACTTGCTCTTTAACTAGAATTAAAAACTACAGTAACTCGAATCAAACTAAAACGTAAACTTTGTTAAGGCCGAAAATATAACAAATCTAGCAGCCGCTGTTTTTTTCAGTTCAAGTGAAATTTTCGCAATTGTATGGAAATAGGAAACAAATAAAGTTTAATTATACGATTAAATTAGTTGAGACGGTGCTTAAAACTGAATTGTGTATAACACAACAGTAGCTGTTAGATGTCACGATGGCTGTCGATCGTAGGGAGAAATAACTTATAGAATATCCGAAGAAACAGCCGAGTGCTGTGGGCACAGATAAATTAAAACTGTTAGAGCAGTGCCCGCCAATGGAAGCCTATATGACATTAACATAGCTAAAAGTCCATAGATAGTTGTGAGCGGTATTCTATCAAGATACAACAACAAGATACAAGTATATTCTTTTATACGAAATGACGTCACAAACATAAGTGGAATAAAAACAAACAAAGGTAACAAAATGTCTAAATATGAACCGGGTTATTTCAAAGTTACAACACAAAAGCACACCACGAAGAAAACTTGTCTTATGTTATATTATTAAGCTCTTCAACTGCAGTGCAGACTACATTGTGTCTAAATGTAGGTCGGCAAGGCAGGATTTGAGAGGCATTTGTGTACATTAACGTGATGTAGGTCAGAGATCCGAACAAAACATGGCGTGTACATAGATATATTAAGTTTCTTAGCTTTGCGTATAGATGTGTTGCTACAGTGTATCTCTAAATCAGAAGCCCTAGATAAGGGCGAGCTTTCGCTGCAGACCAGTTTCCGAGATCGCTGTTCAGAGATAAACACGCCATCTGGCCCGAAGCGTACTATTATGTTTTATTGTTTTAAGTCTTAGCGTGTACAATAAAGGTGTCTTGTATCTTGTATGTAAGCCCTAGTGCAAAGCACTGATAACTACAGAAAATTTAACCGAAGACAATCCATACTTAATAATGTTATAAATGTTTATATTTGTGTGTGTGTGTGTGTTGGAGTGTGTGTGCTTGTTCGTCTGAAGGTTTGTCTCACTTTCACGTCAAAACGAAGCAACGGATCTTTGTGATTTTTAGTATGGAGATAGTCGAAGGGTTGGAGAGTGACATTAGTTACTTTTCTTCGCGGAAAATATCTAATTAAATAGATAGCGAACAAGATAAATTCTTTCGACCAGTCGGGCGAAACAGCGGGTACCAGCGTATGTTTAATAAATATGATAACGGGTACGAATGCTTAACAAATCTTCTGAAATAGAGAACGACCTTCATAGAAATATCCTTTTTGTGCTTACCCATCGAAGGGTGTAATGCTTTCGGTGTTGCTCAATGCACCATATCGCTTGCAACATACGCCAGCATCAGAACACATGTGTATAGCGATATGGCCCGGAAAAAAAATCACATGAATAAGTCAGTAAAATCCAGGCTAACGAGTACGAATGCGGAAGTTATCAAAACACGAACGTGCACAAATGATTCTGTGCTTTCAGCAGGTGTATTGAATTCACCCATGAAAGGTTTCAGATTTCAGTCAGTGCAAAGTGTTACTGAAATTAATTCGGCACTTACATAATAATATTGAAGATTGACGTATTTGTAAGGTTATTATTATTACTTTATTACTAACTAGCTGACCTGGCAAACGTTGTTCTGCCATATAAATTATTTTTTATTGCTGCACCTCTTCTATTCATCTTAGCGTGATGTTATATAGCCTAAAGCCTTCCGCGATAAATGAGCTATCGAACACTGAAATAATTTTTCAAATCGGACCAATATTTCGTGAGATTAGCGCGTTCAAACAAACAACCAAACAATCAAACAAACTCTTCAGCTTTATATTATTAAGTTTAGATAATAATAATAATCAATTTATTTCTCACAATTTCAAATATTACTGTTATTGTTACTTAGTTATTATTGTTACTATCCTATCCCGACCAAATAGGCCAGACACTGGCTGACGGGGGAAGTCAAGAGTCTCAAAAAACCAGCGTGTATGTATGAAGAGACTGATGAATGTAGACGAAGCACGTCAGGTTTGTAAGAACAGAGATATTTGCCAGTTGGTGCTGTCTGCCTACCCCGTTAGGGACCTGGCGTGTTGGTATAATAATAGTATTATTATTATTTGATATTGAAATACTTACATAGTGTATGTCGTTTGCAATAGACACAAGACACGTGCCTGACTGATGAACTATGTATATTTAGATAGGAAAAACCCAATATAAATAACGCATTCTTGCTTCTCTGAAAAATACTGTTTAATGCAACTTTTCCTGATTTGTGTAACACACATTTTGCTGGGATCTTATACAAACGAAGCATCGACAATAGACGCCGAGAACAACAATAGATATTTAGCTCGAAGGTGAAGCGAAGTTTGCTTTATAAGGAAACTTTATTTCATTTGTTCTCTTTGTTTATTGTTTTGAAACGCATCATCGGGCGTCATTGTTCAACAATCATTAATTCGTGATCTTTTTTTGCATTAGGTAGGTTATACTTGAGCAGCGGGTAGATTAAGGCCTAAAACCCTCTCATTTCGAGAGTAGGGACATCCGTGTTTACCTGTGGAGTAAAAATATATATTTAAGTACTTAAGCTATATAATACATTTGTTTTCCTTATTATAATAAACAAACTATCGAATTTAAAAGATTTATTTATTATATAGGAACTTAACTTTACAGGGTGACCTATATCGCAACATTAAAATTAAGATATTACATTAAAACACCTATTTAACAGTAAGGTATAAAATAGCTCGGTTATGACACGCACCACGCACGAGAATAGCACGAGCGTCCGTCACGCGATGAAATATTACCGACGATTAAACACCTGTGTCACGTGCGTCAAATACGTCAAATGCGTCACATGCTTCGCATACGTCAAATGCGACACATACGTCACATGCGTCAAATATGTCAAATGCGTTACATACGTCACGTACGTCACATGCGTCAAATACGTCAAATGCGTCACATGTGTGAAATTCGTCGCATCCCCGTCATATTGTAAACTGGAACATTTTTCTATGACTAAGTTTGTCCTTACTAGTCGACCAATGTAGGGAAGGCTTATTATACTCAAAATGTATAGGTAATTTTAAAGTTGAAACGCCTGCCTGTACGACTTGTGTTTCTTAGAAGATCTTAAGAGTTTAAATTAGCTTACATTATTGTTTCTCTATTTGATACGGGCTGTATTGCATCGTTCCCTCTACACTACAGCAGTGTATAATAAATAAAAATCATATGTTCCAAGCTCAAAAATTAATTTTTTACTCCAAAGTTTCATACATATATATGTTTAAATGCAAATGAAATTGCAAATATAACGAATACTACCTCGCTGTAATGAAACTTCCCTCGCCAGGTGTGACATGTTCTCGGCGTGTGTAATGGGGACATGTGACGACATGTCTCGGTGCGGTGCAGGTCGCCGCTAACAAATGATCCCACGTCGACCCTTTCACTATTCATATCCCCGCGTAATAAAGCGAAGCTCCTACTTGTATTGTTTAAACTAATGTTTTGTAATTAATTTTCCGACAAAGTTAAGAAATTGTTATAATTTGTAAGCGTTTATGAGTATGGTTCTCGAACTTTCCGACTCTCGCAATGGATTTGCAAACGCACCAAAATGTAAGGTAATTTTAACAGTTAAACCAGATTGTTTTTGTTTTTGGAGATTAACTTTTTTTTTTACTGCCTCGTTGGTCGTGCGGTTGCTAGCGCGACTGCCGATCGGGAGGTCCTGGGTTCAAATCCCGGGTTGGGTAC
>DWUN01004529.1:0-10687 GCA_018249975.1 Passova gellias | reverse complement strand
CTACATTCAGAATTTCAAAGTGTCGTCATTTAATTTAATAAATTTTATTCGCCAGCCCCCACCCCCACCCCCCCGACTTGAGACAAATGAGACGATGACGCTTCAATGGGAGCGGTTCATCAGCTCGAACACATGTCAAGGTGCATAAAACCAAGGACAATTGATTTGAAATATTAACAACATCGCACGTCATGATATATTATGATATATTTATGCCTTGCTCGGCCTTTAGTGTCCTTTATATCGAGCTTGTAGACCATAACGTGTATGATTCGTTTGAACTTCAAGAGCAGTAAGATGGACCCTGATATTTTAACAATTATTTGATGTTTACATTCTTTGTGTATTTCATGTTTTAATGTCATTTGACAATATTCGGTACGACGAGGCATTGCCGACGGTGAAGTGTCCTCGTGCCCGTGCACGTACATGGAATCGCCCGTTTCACGCGCACGTCTTACGAGGACTAACAATTTTATTTATTTATTCAAAAGTATTATTTGTATTTTAATAGACCACAGTGCAAACGACGTTTTTTTAGTATTCAATACCGGCTGTTAATGCTGCATCTTCTGTGTCGGCTCCGGCTCAGGTACGTGCCGTGAACGTTGTTCAAAGATGTATATGTTATATAAGCTCGATATGTTCACTTCCACAAAATGTCACAGTCCATCGAACTGACTCCGCGCGTCACGACCCAGAATAATACAGTGCAAACCTATGCCCGTAGCGAATAATGAAAAATTAATAAATCTATACAATAATAATATTTAATCAATAAGTTCAATGTAAACAGTGGCAATGCTATAGAAGGACTCGACCGAATTCAAGTCACATGATGGCTTCTGTACCGACATCGTCTAAATCACTAATAAAACACTTACATTTATGTACAATGTTATATATTTACTTTGAAAATTCCTCTTCACCGTCAATAATTAAAATTAAGTTGTAAATCTCGCGACACATTTATATATCTATGATTGCCCGTTGATTTTAACAATAAATTACATTTTTTATTAATTTCATTAAACATATACATACATAACATCACGCCAGGTCCCTAACGGGGTGCGCAGAAAGCATAAACATATCTTTTTTGTATAAATACACGTAGCATATATAACTGCTTATAATTAACTTCGCAGCCTCCGTTCCTTTCGTTAGTGTATACATATTTTTTCAACGAGTCTTATCACACGAGTATAAAAGTGACTTTGCTCGCGTGAAGTGCGACTAGCATCGCGCTGCGGTTACGGAGGCTTGTCGAGATCTTGGTCCGGAATTGACTTCGCTGGACACAGCTCGGGAACGGTCAGCATATACAACGGCTGAAGGCGCCGGCCGAGGCCAGTCTCACGGTCCTCGCCCCGGGCGGCAGTTCGTGAATGTGAGTTATCGAGATTCAAATATCGAGCCCCTACTTGACACGCTACAGGTTACATTGGCATTACATACCCGGTCGGCGACACACGTAACTAAGTCACGCGTTGATGTGTTCAATTCATTGACATACGACTCTTCTGATAATATCGTCACAACCAAAAAATATCTTCCGAAATAAATCGTTTAAAACTAACACCGAACAATTGTATATACTAAGGTTATTTTTAATATAAAGCAATAATATTGTAAATGGGCCGAGCATTGAGCGTACCCTCTGCCACGAGTATTAAACATTTTCGAAAAAATATTTCAACGGAAGCCCGTTCCTAGCCCTCAAGAATTGTCTGGCACTTCTCGAGTATTCAATTTAAACAGAAATTATACTCCGAAAAGTGGGGATGGCGGGTTGTAAAGAAACAATCATGTGAAATAAATTCAGAGTTCTTTAGTAAACGAGCAACAAAATAGACTCTGAAATTTACAACAATCGTCAAACACCTCGTTCCCATGATGACAATTTCAAAAAAACATTCCAAAAACATTGCACGTCTTAAAACAAATTGGCACATTCGGGAAAAGGAAGTAACGATGTAACAAAAGTACCTTCGAATCCGTTATACAAAAATGTTGGATATGTTTCTTTCGATCGATTGGAAAAATAGTTATTTACAAAATTGAACTCTCCGGTATCGGCGTAAGGTCACAATTTGGATACGAGACTCGCAGATAATGCATCGGAAGGGTTTTAAGTACGTTACACGGGGTGCGTCCAACACAACGAGCGTACTAACGCTATTACAATACATACACTGGTTCTATTCGCTTCGATATGAAAAAAAAAATGTATTCAACATTAAAAAACGATCATTATTTGTGCAGTTCGCTAAACGATATACCAGTAATAATATCCTTCACATGTATGGTACACGACGTTACATCTCGACTGGTTCGATTTACAAATTTGACCCTAAAAAGATTTCATCTATAACTAGATCGCTCCATTAATCCGAGCGGGCGTCGTCGAAATGTGAAAAACATAAATAAATAGCGCGTAGAACAATAGTTTCGTTCGTAAAAGTAGATAAATTCGATTTCGTCACACAACACTTCAATATCGATTAAATGAGGCACAATCAAATTATAATATAACAAAAGAATCGTCGCCCGCGACTGTCGCAACGCACGTCGAGGGGACCGCTACTACTAATAGATGCCGCGTATCTCCACCGCTCGTCCCGCGTCGGATTAATCGAGCGACACGATTAAGTCTAATAAAAAGTAACACTAGTTTAAAATTTGTCTACAACATACTGTACAAAAACCCGACACGTCGTGCTCCACGACGGTCCGCCGCGACGCGGTCGCTCGCGCTCCCTACCGTTAAACTTTTAAGATAAAACCAACCTGTAACTAGATAAAAATGATTTAAAAAGTTCCTGCCGACATTGTCATTGAGCCGTTCCGCACTGACCGGCGACCCCGGGCGCGCTGCGGGCGGCGGGGGCGGCGCGGGGGGCGCGCGCGGCGGGCGGCGGCGCGGCGGGGGCGGGCATCACGACAGCTTGTGCTTGCCGTTGGCGGTGGGCGCGGGGCCGCCCAGCGCGCGCTCGGCCGCCGCCGCCGCCGCGTGCTCCATGCCCTTCTCCAGGCCCGCCTGGTACACGGGCTTCAGCACCTGCGGCACGCAACCGTACTTATCGTCGATAACGTTTCCATCGCTTCGTACTCCATGACGGTCTCGATCGATGTCGCATCGTAATAATAACTTACATTGTCCCACAACCAATTGGCAGTATCGTCTATGGTTACTCCTAACTCCCGCATTTCGCCGCTGTACCTGTAAATCACAAAAATGTTACCAATCTGACGATAACGACGATTCAACGATTCGGATTATGTTCCTCGTCTAGCGCGGGACGCCCACCTAATATAGGCCCACAGGACCAGCGTGAGCAGCGCCACGCCCATGGTGAGGTTGCAGAGGTTGGCGAGCGAGTACAGCCCCAGCAGCCCGAACACGCCGCTCAGCACGTAGAAGAACAGCCCGATCGCGAAGAACACGGAGGGCGTGCGCGCCGCCTTGAAAATATTCTTGCTCTCGTTGTGCGCCTTAAACTGCAGCGCCTGCTCCTCGAGGTCCTGCACGTCGACACGATGTAATCATTTCGGTTTTGTTGTTTAAAATTAATAATCACTATTTAAAGAGCCATTCTACAAATGTATCGTATACCATTGGATACATGTTGGTACATATATCTCTAATATGCGTAAAATAATCCGAACTGTAAGTTTTTAAATAGATCGCTATTTTTGACTAGTGAGGTGGAATGGAATGAGGCACTCGCCTGCAGCAGCTGGTCGCAGTAAGCCTGGCTGAACTCGTCACCGCCCATCTTGCGCTTGGCGCGGAAGGCCAGCAGCGCCTTGTCCCGCGCGCGCCGGTGCTCCTCGTCCAGCAGGCGCGGCTGCAGGTAGGGCCGCGCGCCGCCGCACGCCTCCTCCATCAGCGTCGTGTACACCTCGCGCGCCTCCGCCACCGCCGTCAGGTTGTTGGCCTCCGCCGTCGCCTGCCGCACGCCGTGACATTATACCCCCACGCACACACTCACAATAATACACGTACATCGTACGCGAAGACAGTGAAGCTTTCAACTGATAATACATAACGTCTCCAATTTTTACTAGCATCGGTAGCAATTAAATGTTTAAGAATTTCAAGCGGTCTATAACACTAAGGACAATATTTTTACATGGAATATTTTTTATCCCTATATCTCAGGACGACGAATTCTACGCGGGTAACATCGCGGGACACAGCTGGTGATATATAAAAAACGAAAGCGTAAATGAGAACCGACCACGAGCATGCTCTTGGGCTCGGGCAGCTCGTTGCCGCGGTAGATGGCCATGTAGGAGCGGAAGTACTGCAGCAGGTCCTTGACGCGCACGCGCTGCCCGTTGATCAGCTTCGGCACCAGGTTGTGCGGCGCCAGCAGCATCGGCACCAGCTGCTGCAGCGCCCGCTTGAACTCCGATTCGATGTCTGCAATTGAATTAAACAAATATAAAAACTTTTGTTTGTGTTAGTCTGTGATAGAAAGTTTAATCGCCGAGGTTGGACGGTATGTTGAGCGCGGCATGACGACTACTCTGTCAGCATTTATATCTTCTCTGACTCATATAGAATAGCGAAGTATCTGTGAAAATGAATGGTTGAAAGAAGAAAAGAAGTAGTGTTCGCGACGCAGCTGAGAAAGTACCGGGATAGCTGGTATAGTGGAGCCAAAGGACAAGGACTAAAAGAAGCCGATCAGCAATCTCGGCTACTTGGGAAAGGTACATTTTATAGTGAAAACATCATGGTAGCGAGTTACCAGCTAATCGTCCATCGAAGTCGGGGCTGGTGGCGACCTTCAGGCCCGGGTGCGGCATCAGGAAGCACGCTATCTCCGCGAAGCACGACGTAATGTGTTTCCTCAGCGACTGCAATTCGGGATGCTGTTTGTCTGACACCTGCAAATACACATCCTTAACCATATTATATGGAAGCCTTTTCATTATTCATTCGAGATCCTTACTGTATTGTATAGCATCTAACGTTTCTCATGTGCCCGGTTAACATAGTACGGGCATTTAATTGCCTCATTCGTAATCAGATAACTGTGTATGCATTTGCCCCATTTATTATGATTGTAATGAAGGGCGCGTACTTTGAGTCTCCGCTGCAGGATGGTCTGTCCGCCCTGCGCGCCGTAGGGCGCCTCGTAAGGGAAGCTCCAGTCGCGGACCACGAACTGGAGCCTTTGGAAGGGTGTCCGCCCGCTGTCCTCGAGCGCCAGCCGCCCGTACTCTGTGAACAACTGTGCAGGAGACTATTAATAATGATTAAAAACACGTCAAAAGACTATATATCTATATGATCAAATTGAGACGTTATGCAATGTTATATAAAATCCATGAGTAACCGAACATAATATATGTACATTGATCTATTGAGAACAAAAGTAAATAAGTTGGTGAGAATAATACAGGACGAAATATTGTTCTTCTAACGGTGCCTTCGCTTATAAATGTGGTAGTGCGTCTGTTCATTTGTTCTTCTTTCATGTCAAAACGGAGCAAGGGATCGATGAGATTTTTAGTATGGAGATAGTTGAAGGGCAGGGGAGTGACATAGGCTACTTTTTTCGCACAAAAATATCTTACTTCCGAAGAAAAACACGTTTCAAACAAACGAGCGCCATAGATGGCGTTACGGCGATGAGATATGATGTAAGAACCAAAGAAATTCTTATGACCACACGGACACAAGCTGGTTAACTGTAAAGCGACATGCTATCAGCTGTTCGCGCCGCGCTACCTGAAGGTGCTGCAGGTCGTCCTCCTGGATGTTCTGCGAGAGGTTATAGATCTGCACGGAGGACAGCATGGTGGACAGCGCGAACACCGTCGCGCAGTCGCGCACCGTGGACTCGCTGTCGAAGGCCCCTTGCGTGTCCAGCAGGATTATTGCCACCTGGAAACGATCACCACACCTTGTATCACAATTAAAAGCGTAATTAAACTTAGCTAGACACAAGTCTAATCTGTGAAAGACTTCAGTGCGGATTGCAGGAGTGTAACAAATAAACCTAGCTAGTGTTTGACCTGGAGATCATCTGATAGTAAAGATCAGCCAGGGACGTGCCAAGATTTCCCTAATATTGTTTAAGAAGTTATTCTATGCGTATTCCTAGATTGGGGTATCACGAAATTGACCACTACAACATTATGAAGATGGAACCTGATGAAAACATTAGTATTTTGCTCAGCTACTGGGCAGTATACTATTTGTTATCAGAAGGTAAAACTGTCTGAAGACCTTCGACCCACTGCCTTCACGATTAATGCTACCGAGATCGAACTTCTAAAACTTCGTTATGCCAAAATTCTGATCATGATGACAATAACCTCATAAATAATCTGTCCAGCAACTTAAAAAGCTATCCGGACGCATTGCTCACCTCAATACGTATGACATTTTTCACCTTACCTTTTCGCCGTCTTCTAGCGTCGTTTTGAAGATTTCGGACCACATGAGAATGCCGGTCGTGTCCCGCTCCGAGCCACCGCGCCAACTGAACCCGTGCAGCGGCTCGTCCTCCGAACCCAACCAGTCGCTTCCTCCCCCGCCGGAGCCATACTTTTGAATGAAGAAAGAGGGAATATTTCACATTGTTCAAGTGCCTTAAGAATGATCAAATCGAAACACGTTTATTTTGAAGCATGAAACTTATTGCCCATTAGTGCTAGTGTTCATGTAGGTCAGATCGATACATTTAAGACAGTGTCATCACACTTCCTAAAAATTAGGAATAACACGATTTTTCTGAATCTGATGAAAAGTTGGACACCTCCTCCTTGCCATTGAGAGGTGGTGTACCTTTCGGCAATAGAAGCGATATTAATTTGATTATTCCATGGATATATGGACATTAATATTATATGGCAGAGGCACGTCTCGAACATGCAAACACAGCTCACCTTGTGATGCATGTACCGCAGGAAGAAGTCGAGCAGGAAGGACTTGCCCTTGCGGAAGGCGCCCGCCACGGAGATGACGACGGCGGAGCGGTCGCGCACGTCCTCGCGCAGCAGCAGCGCGCCCAGCGCCTCCTCGTCCAGCGTGAACGTGTGCTCGGGGCCCGTGTTCACCACCTGCACGCCGTGAGGGCCCGTCCGCGGCGCCGGCGCCTCGCTCTCCGTCGCTGTACGAACGATAGAACACTTTGAGGACAGTTGTCGCCTTCTAGAGTTTCACTGAAAGATGACATTAACCACAAAAAGCCGCTAAGCGTTTGCGAACGACAGTGATTGCCAGGTTCAAGGCTCGTGCTGTAGATGGCGCTGCAGTAGCTGATTACGACACGTGGACCACCAGTTACGTATACGAGTATATCTATGTAAATATAATATTCCCAATCTCCAATTTACTATTTCTACAGGCTATCTGCAACATACACGCAGCACTGACATAGTTGTTTTATTATGCATTTGCGATTTAACATGCTTTACGATAAGTGTTCCTTCACGGTTATAGCGAGTGATATTTAAATTTCAAGTTTCGAATTGACTTCGAATAATCTAGAAGAAAAACGATCGACTCGCGAGACGGACATAAATAGGAGGTCCATTGTATACATGACAGGTTTATAACAGCTGATTTACGATACGTCATAACGAACTGCGACAAGCGATTATCGTGAACGGCCGTACGCGGCAAGCTAGTATAAGCCTTATATACAGACGACATAAAGATCAATTCTCTTCAGCATTCCGTGTAATCTCTCCATTGTTTTGGGATTTTATGGAATTCTTATTGTCTTGGATGAAAGAAAGCTGTACTATCAGATAAGCAAAAGTAAACGAAACTTGATCGTATTTCCTTACGTAGAACTCGAACTATCTTCTTACCAAATTTCATGCAAACTATTCGAGCCGTTCCAATCTGAATAGATTCGACAGGGAGGTACTTAAAAAGTAGGAATTCGTGTTGCAACACTGATTTTTCTTAAACTAAACGTTCATTTTACCACATACGAAATAAATCATTCTAGTGCCGGAAACGCACAATGGCTGTTATGTAGAGCAGCTTCCGGCTCAAACAGTTGAATCGCGATGACAATACGCCGCCGTGATGTACCACGTGTCGGAACAGAGGCTTCAATCTGTTGTTCCCAGATTCCTTCTAACATTTCAAGGCATCTGAAATTTGCGCTATATTCCCAGCGTCCATCCGAAGTTTTGATGACGCAATTTTTACAAAACACTGATGTTGGGCGCAATCGTTGTATACTTTTGTGTGTAAAAAATTCAATGTGTTGGTATTTTCCATAACATATTAACCATTAATTAACGTACCTACATAAAAAAGAATCGTTTCGCTCCGTAACCGAGATCGCGATAAAAACGTCTCTTATAAACAGGTAATTAACGGGGTAGGCAGAGAGCATCGAGTGCCGAATGAAAAACTTTGAAATATTCTCTTCTCTTTTCTTTCGTATATGACAGACTTATTCAGGGTTGTCACGCTATGAAACCCACTTGAGTACCGCTCTACGAAGGAGGGTCGGGAATCTCTTGGAGTTCTTAATTATGAGAGAGAGAATCTCATGCCAGGTTTAAGGGGGATACTGGAACACATGGAAGACTCTCGGATCTCTTCAGGTGCCTAATGAACGATAAGCAAAGTGTCTCCTGTAAGCTATTCTGCTTGAAGACACGGTGAAAACAAGATTGAACTCTTGAGAGTTTCTTTTACAGTTTATAAAATATTTTGCGTCAAATTCGTTATAGCTATGCCGGAAAAGGTTTTGGCACGCTATGTGAGATGCGCTGTTGAATAAAACAACGTCAAGTGCGTTACAATGGATTTTCTCATTACGCCATCGTTCTCCGACTTCAAATTACCTTTGTAGTGATTACTCGACGAGGACATTTGTCATAGCTCTCTTGAGACTGTGATAACTATTGTTTTGGGTAGCCGGGCATCAGCTTAAAATCACGAACACACCTTCGAGGTCCTATCATCGAGGAGTAAGTACAGTGACCCTATCGAGCTGTAAAAATGACTTTTTCCGTATAAATCTTGTTTTACGCAACGTTTAGCGTTCATAAGGCTTCGATCGATGCCTTTTTACGATTCGGAAACACGATACGTGAAAGAAAACCCTGATCGGATCGTCAATGAACGTTTGTCGAGGACTGCGTGCGAGTAACAGGCCTCAAGGTTTCCGTTACTTTTTTCGAAGCATTTCTTTTAAAGCACTCTTGAATTGCCCAACAACGGTATAACTTTAGCTATTTCAAGGCTTCGGAAATGTCAGCAGAGACCTGTGCCCGCCTGCGGGACGTAAAGAGAAACGGGGTTGCAGCGAATGAAGTGATCACCAATTCTATGATTAGCGTCAAGCGAACATTTGTATTTGCCAAGAGAATAATAAATAATAATTCAATTGCGGATACAATTTCAACAGATCGCGGGCGGCGCGCAACTTCACACGAAAAAAATGCGAAGGCCGCAATAATAACGTTGAAACAATGCGAGCACTCCAATATTGAGACTGGATCAGTTATTTTATTATGTAAATAGTCTTATTTTACGTGTCACTTTCCAATCAGTAGTAGTTATCGTTAGTTTAGAAGTACTAATCATTACCTTACATTATGAGCGGTTACTAAGCTTCGATTAGACAAATGCAATATGAAAGTTTTGTAAGATAATTCGTAATTTTTTTTTATTTTGACATTTAATTGGGTTAATGAATATAAGTAAAAGTTCATTGTTGAACTCCCTTCGAAGTGAGAGACGCGACAATTTAATAGTTTATAAGAATGTTCACCATTTTTAAAGTCTGAAATACGAAAATTGCTACGTAATATAGAGCAGTGATGTAATTAACGAGCCCGAGGTAATGAAATCAATATTTTATTTTCTAAATAAATAGTTATCGAAGCGGTGGAAAGAGCGGAACACAGCCAGTATGTCCAATAGATACAGAAGTTAGTATCTCAATGTATCAAGAACGATTCGCAGCAACAGATACGTATAAAGACGATATAAAGATAACAAATGAGAAAATACACGGATTAGATAAAGTTATCGGTAATAAGAGCACAGCAGCCGTACAAGCGCCGTGCCGCGAGTGAGCCGCCGTCCTGAGACGTAATGTTAATCTGACGTAAGACTTGGCTTATTGGTCGCAGACAAACAGTACTTGTACATATATATTTGTCGACTTTTTTTATAATAACAATAATATTAAGGGCCATTCCACGCGCGGCAATACGATTTTAAATTAGACAATTAAATGTTTGTGTTATAATAACCGGACAACAGATTAATATGTAAGACTTATACAGATACCCTTATTACATGCCACTGAACAAACAAATGTGCTCATCACACATATGTATGAATCAACGAACTCGGGTGTAGCAGTCAGTCTTTAACGACTAAGCCATGAGGTCAGTCAGAAAGAAGCAATATTTAACAATCCGGTGAAAGCGCCTCGGTCCTCGTTTAGCGCATATTATTATAGTTATTTTATATTCCATATAAAATCACTAACAGTGGTATGGATTTGAGAAATATATAACTGTGTGAAGATATTCACGGTCAAATCGTGTGGCGGTAACGATTCACTGATAAGTGTCTAGCGAGACCTTAATGTTTCGTATTTGTCTTAATGGTCTAAGAGCCCGCGACTCCCAGACCTTCGTTATTTTATAAAAGCTGAAAATTCTTCTATATATGTCCCCT
>DWUN01004528.1:0-10688 GCA_018249975.1 Passova gellias | reverse complement strand
CTAGCTGACCTGGCAAACGTTGTTCTGCCATATAAATTATTTTTTATTGCTGCTCCTCTTCTATTCATCTTAGCGTGTTATTATATAGTCTAGGGCCTTCCTCGATCAATGAGCTATCTAACACCGAAAGAATATTTCAAATCCGACCAATATTTCCTGAGATTAGCGCGTTCAAACAATCAAACACCCAAATAATCAAACAAACTCTTCAGCTATATTATTAGTATAGATATATAAATATGGATACTATATAAAAGCCCGGTCTCGTAAATATCGGCAAGTCACACGCCAATGCTCACAATTAATTATTATAATCCACTAACGCGTACGATGTAGGTCGGTGGTGGTTCTTTAATAAAAATAATGCGCAGTCACTTTGCTAATGACGAAAATGAAATTCAATTCCTAAAAGATGAAAAGGTCACGACATTAATATAATTAAAAGTAACTGTAATAAATATGCCTGTAGATTTTTTGATAATAAGTTGACATGAAAACATTTTGCACTCTATATTAAAAAATATAAACCTATTCGTATACTGCATACGAATAGGTTTATAATTTTTTTTTTTTGTATAATATAAATAAAGTAATAAGCGTCAGTTATGTTAGGCAATCTAAGTTCATAGACAGAAACTCTACAATAAAAAATACTAATTATTATTAAAATATCAATCATGTGGATAGTTTTAAAATTAACGGAACACTTTATATGCCACTTTTTGAGCTTCAGTTTAGTTTAGTTTACTTGAGCCTTTTGACAAACAATAATAATCAAAACAAAGCACTTAAGTCTGAAGTGGATATCGTTACAAAAATGATTTCACGATGTGCTTCGTTAATTTGTATTTTAATTATGGCGCAGTAGGGACCTCTCGTTATAATCCCGGCCACGGCACAAAGCAACGTTTTCCGTCTGGGCGGAGGAGTGCGCGACGCGAGCGCTCGACAGTTCCTTCTCTCTCCGCTCACCTTAGCCACTTGTTAACGAAGTACACGCAAATTATTAGATTGGAAAGTCTAAAAGGGTTTCAGTGCGTATTCGCGTTTGCGTTTAGAAGTTGGCGGCGGCAATATTAATTTCTAACATTTCTAAGCAAACGATCCATACTATACTAATGTTATAAATGCGAAAGTAACTCTGTCTGTCTGTGACGACATCACGGCCAAACCGCTGAACCGATTATTATGAAATTTGTCCAAGAATTTCATTGTTTTACGAAAATGTCGCAACTTTGACAAAGAAAACTTTGTGACACAATAAATTCCAGGCAGGCGAAGCCGCGGGCACAGCGAATATTCTTATAAATACCAATACTTACTAAATTGTTAGACACTAACAGTGCTGTTCCTACAGTCCCATTAAAGGTTAGTTGCAGATATCCTTTACATAAAAATGTCTTATTCCTAAATAAATAAATATGTAAACATCTCAGAACAACTGTCAAACAAATGACAACTCAGTGACAAATTAAGCAGAGCATTTACTAGGATAACCAAAAAACATTATAAATATAACACATTTTTAAATACATATATTCTTCTTAATACATAGTTTTAAACCCAGACACACAGGAAACTGCTTAGCAATCATACTAATCACTAAAGGACCACCAGACTAATAATTTTATTAAATACTTTTTTGCGTAGTTAGGGTAAACAAAATCATAATTATAAAAATACATAATTATACACAAAAATGTACTCGTACAAGTAAAAATGTATAGGTATGCAATGATCTCTTATTAGCTTAGTTCTCATCGCCGAGCGAAATATAACAAGTAAACTTCGACGTCGTATCGCGATAACAATGACTAACCAAGTTACAGAAGTAGCAAACTCGCTTTTCACTACTTACATGTTGATTATATTAAAGTCTCGCTTAGCAAGGCTCGTTGTAAACTGATACAATTATGCTGGAATTGCTCATTAACTTTGTGTTATCCGTCCCAGCGCGAGGGATAACAAGTGACTTACGTAATTTCAGATCGCGAGAACAATGACTAACCAAGTTACAGAAGTAGCAACTTGATACATATTTGGTACTCTCATGTTATATACAACTTTTGTAGATCATTAATCTTAATCGGAAAAGTTTGATAGCGGAAAATTGGATGAATTTGATACACATTAATTATATTTCTATTATATTTGTAAGTATTTATAACGCGAGAGCTCCGTGTTCGGATCTCGAGTACACTGGACTAATAAGGTTACAGACAGCAACTTCCTCTTTGACGTTTGCATTTTGATTTCAATCTTGTCGCACGAGTGTTCTACTTAAGTGGTTTATGCAATAATCACTTTTATATGCCTTTAAATCCTATTTTTATTAAACTTATTACATACAGGTTTCCTTTCTAGAAATTACATTTAATTCAAATGTCCCTCTGTGAAGGGTGGGCGGGGGTATGTGCCCACAGCTTCCTCATTAATAAGAGAGCAATACAACAGATGAAAAAAAAACTATCGTGGGACAACGACCGTAGAGGATTAGAGCTTTTCATGATACCGATTGTTGCCAAGAAAACTTTCGCTGTTTCTCTACGAAACTCTCTCCATATTACTGAAATTTTTTGATCGTCGATATTTTTGTTTGCACAGGACACGGATCTGTCACAGTATATGGAGAGGCATCCCGGCGGGCTGAACTATCACAACGTTAGGCTGTTCATGTTCCAGCTTCTACGCGGACTGTCGTATTGCCATCGGAGAAGAGTTTTACACAGGTATCTTCATTATGTACATACACACTCGTTTAAGTACATGCATACTCGCTTAGACACATGCATTCTCGCTTAGTTACATGCATACTAGTTCAGATACATGCATACTCGTTTAGATACATGCATACTAGTTCAGATACATGCATACTAGCTCAGATATATGCATACTAGATCAGATATATGCATACTAGTTCAAATACATACATACTTCTTTAGATACATGCATACTCGCTTAGATACATGAATACTCGTTCAGATACATGCATACTCGCTTAAATACACGCATACTACTCGTTTAGATGTAGAGCTCGTAACATGAGAATTGGTTTAAACTCTATTTTTATTATTATTTTTATTTTTATTGTTATTACGTTGTTGTGCCCAGGGACGTGAAACCGCAGAACCTGCTCATAAGCTCTCACGGTGAACTGAAATTGGCTGACTTTGGGCTCGCTCGCGCGAAGTCCGTGCCCAGCCATACGTACTCCCACGAGGTCGTCACGCTATGGTACCGGCCTCCAGGTGAGTGAGACAAATGCACGGAATGCGCTTAAAATGTGTACAATGTACTTGCCAAAAATTTATTGTTTCTTGGTGCACTGTTGATGATTCCAAGTCAGATTAACGATTTTTGAGATATTATTTTTTACTTAGTACCTACAAACATTTTTCTACGATACAAAATAATAATATCAAATGTATATATTTATATCTATGCTAATTTTACTACGTATCGGGTTGTTGTTTTTTTCATTCCAAATTCAATGTATTATATTTTTGCGCAGACGTACTCCTCGGCAGCACGGAGTACTCCACGTCCCTGGACATGTGGGGCGTGGGCTGCATCTTCGTGGAGATGCTCTGCGGCGTGCCCACCTTCCCCGGCGTGAGGGACACCAACGATCAGCTCGATAAAATATTCAAGGTGACAAACATTATTTGAAAATGCCCTCGGTTTGCGTACCGCTGCTGGGCACGGGAGTTTTAGGCTAGTAAGATTCGGGTTAGTGAGTTACGGGTTAGTGAGTTACGGGTTAGTGGGTAACGCGCCTATCGGAAATTTAATAATATCGAAATGATACAGTTCAGTGTGCCTTTTATTGATAATGTATGTGTGCGTTATATGGTACGAAAGTGTGGGTTTAATGTATGTGCGCATGTTTTATCTAGGAAAGGACCATAAATGGCGTTTTTAGTGTAATTGCACGGTACCCGACGTGTATGGCTCGACGATCGTGATTGGCGAACGTGACTCGTGTACCGACAAATGTGTTGTGGATATTCCAAAAGTGACACAAATTGCATCGAACGCTGCGGTGCGCCGCCTAGACATTTATTCGTCCGTGAAATTGTTAGATTTATTTTTATATAAATGGAGTGATATTTCCGTTTAAGGGAAAAGTATCGTATATGCTTTTATATCGTATTTATTTCCTCTATCTAAGTACCAAATAAGTGTCAAGTGAAATTTAAAATAACAATTATTATAAAAGCAACGTAACAAATTAGAAATGTGCGCCAGGATTTGAATCCGGACCGCCGGAGAGTAATTTTGAAATTCAAACCCATAATACTACGTCGCGATTGTGGTTCAATGTGAACTTGTGACAGGTGGTGGGAACGCCGACGGAAGACAGCTGGCCGGGCGTGAGCCGGCTGCCCGGGTTCCGGACGCACGTGTCGCGCTGGGGCACGCGGGCCGGGCTGGGCGCCGGCCCGTCGCTGGGCGCCGCCTTCCCGCGGCTGCGCGAGGCGGGCCGCGACGCCGAGCGGCTGGCGGCGGCGCTGCTGCAGTCGGACCCCGCGCGCCGGCTGGCCGCGCCCCGCGCCATGCACCACGCCTACTTCGCCTCGCTGCCTTCGCGCCTTAGGGACCTGCCGGACGGTGAGCTCCTTATTCCACTGCATCATGTTTCTGATTTCACTCACATATAATATTTTCTGAGGTATGTGTGAAGTCTACCAATCCGCACTCGGCCAGCGTGGTAGACTATGGCCTAAATTCCTCTCACTATGAGAGGAGGACCCGGTCCAGCAGTGGACCAATAAAAAAGGGTCGCAAAAATAAATATTCATATATTGTGGTATGCTGGCTGTTGCTTGCATCTCCTCTAGCTGCAGATGAACGGCATTATGTACTGTAATGTACTTGAGAACAGTCACAGATGCGTGCCAACTTTCTATAACTGCAAAATAAATAATTTTAATAATGCGCCCGCCGGTCGCTTATTTGACGTAATGTGTACTATTCCAGTGGTGTTTGCGTACGTTAAGCGTGAATGTATTGTTACAGAGGTGTCGATATTCACGGTGGAGGGCGTGTGCCTGCAGCCCGAGGCGCGGCTGGCCGCCGCCCGCTCCTAGTAACGACGTACTATTCCTATAGATTTAATTCGATGGTCGATATCCGGTTGACTCGATTCGGTGGACCAATGTCTCGTGATAGCTCCCGTCGCCGCGCCCGCGCACCCCGGCCGCCCCGCCGACGTGCGCCCCGCGTCCCGCGCCCCTTCGATACCTCCCCGCGATCTACGTTTGTCCACTCGTCGATCGCTCGCGATACGACGTTGTATTTAGCGCTTGTTAAGCTTCTAACGTTAATATCCATCCATATAATTCAATTATTCTATGGTGAACAAGGTAAACTGATAGGTATCGAGTGTACGATTTGTGTATGTATAAATAAATATATGTATCTCTATATGTATATATATAAAAAAGGACGGAGCAGTGTGCCATGTATTTCTTATTACCGTGAGGATTATGTGTTGTTTTAAAAGAATATTTTTACGCTGGACTGTTGTATTGTGATGCTGATGGATTTTGGTGAAAGTTTTGAAATACGTTTATTTTTATCTGGCGTTTTATTATGGCAACATTATTTTCGTAACGCGTCTTATCTATTCACGGCTACGGGCGAACGCCGTGTCGGTGATAATATTATTGTCGGCATTCACGTTAATCACGTCATTGTGTGTAATGTCTTATGCGCGTATTCCATCCACGAGACGACTCGGCGAGAGTGCGAATAGCCGGCTAGCGCTGTTCCGGTGTCCGCGAGAGTGTGTAGCCACCTATACTAATTCAAAATAATTACGTATATATTAAATAAAACACGACAGATCTCAAATTTATGAAGCGTGGGACCCGTCCTCGTGTTGATTGCGAAGTGTTAGGAATTAAAAAAAAAAGTAATAATTATTATTAAATAAAATAAAATAATGATAACGATAATTAAAGTACTAAAATTAAATTTAATCAGCGCGTACGAGGAAGTGGGGGGTAGTGGTGGACGGACCGCGTAGTTTCCGTCTCGCCTAAAGACTAGTGAATTTAGTGGAAATATTTTTAGAGGTCCCTCGCGTGAGGTCAGGTGCAGACCCACCCGTACGCGGCTCTCGTTTGAGAAGCGAGAGCGGTTAGCGCGTCCTGGGGATTTTGGAAGATTTTTGTTTTTTTTTTTTTTTTTGGCAAGTCTTCCCACCAGCACCGCACCCCGGTGCGTACCGGTCCTGTTAGGGGTGCCATGTACATTTATAGCATTATACCGGTGCATATTGGCAACTTGAAATAATTCATAATAGTACATATATATATATATCTAATATCTAAATATTATATTATATGTAAATGTCTATAGGATTTTTGAAATTTGTATCGTCTGTTAGTCTGTAGAGATCGTATTAGAATGTAACGCGGTAACGATAACACCAATTTGTGCCAACAATACACAATACAATGCCTTCGATACAATGGACATTGTTACGTGATTACAAAAAAATTCATTGTATTCAATGGCGATACGATAAAAAAAAACTTTTTTTTTTATTACTCTATCTATATGAAACGTTTGAAAATATTCCTTGGAATTTTTTCAATCGAGTAATATAAAAAAAATTAGACATTCTACGAAATATACCGTACGTTCAGTAGTTATTATAGTCAAATGGTAATGGTAGTGATGTGTTTCTGTTGTATATCTTTGTATGTATGATTTTCTAACGTTCGCACTCGAAGTTAACTGTGTGCCGGGTGCGAGTGTTCTTACCTACTCGATCGCGTTACCGTAAACTACGATTTGTATGTAATTGAAACGGCGCCAACCAGTGCCAGTGATGGGAAACAAATTTTGCGAGTGGGAGTTTTTTACGCGTCCGATGGCGAGCATCGAATGTCAACTGTCACTTGTCAGTGAGGACGTTATCGCACGTCATTGGTAATTTCAAGAGAGCTTAACGAGTACGAAATACAAAATTTGACATTCGATACGTAAATGTGATAGCAACTCACGCTCGCTTCTCGCCGCGTTTGCCGTTTCGGCATTCGAATAGATTTTTCGTACTCGCACTCAGCACACAGGTCACTGATGTATCACAAGCAATAATGATCGTTGAGTGTTTACGCGATACGATCTCGTGACGCGAACTGACAGTATAGTGCTGATATTAGCGCGCGATAGCTACAAATCAAGCGATTATTTGATTTCAAACATTTAGAAATAAACAGTACACGGGCGATACTTGATTTGTATATATTTGTGCACGGTACGATTATATTTGCACTGCCATTAAAGTAAGACCGAATCGGTAAGTAATGTGACTATAATTATTAGGAGAAATATTGATATTATAAATGTATACAGGGTGGGCGCGTTGTGTCCAACCAATTACTGTTTGATCGTAAACCGAATACTGATTATAAAAAAAATAATATTACTTGTATTATAAAGTTGGATGATGTTACGTTTTTTTTTTTTTTTTTGTAAAGTTGGACGTGTTTAAATTCATATTGGAAGAATGCCTATTCCGAACCTTAAATCAAATGAATTTGCTTAGAAATGGACATGTAAATTTGCACGAATATTTAAACAAAGCGAAAACAAGAAAAAAATGTGAATAGTGACGTCATCGATCCAGTACACCGATGAAACTGTGAATGGTTGACAGCACTCTCCCGCCCTGTATAGTGTCGTAGCATCGAGTTGTCAGTGCTCGCCGCGGGCGCCCTCTACCGTCGAGAATCTTAGATTATTTCTTTCATTTGTATGTATTTAAATAAAGAAAAGTATAAAAAAAATTATTATATCGACCACATACGTAATGTTTTCGAATTGTAATATCATTTACGAACGAATCAGTATTACGTAATTTTGTTCACTCGCGTGAGATATATTCGGAAAGAGAGCAATTTTGACACAATCGAGAAACGTTAGCAGCACACGTGTCGATATACTTGCGAACGCTTAAGAATTGCACGTTTTTTTTTAAATGCAAACATAGAAATTCGCTTTAAAAAACATTTAAACACGCATCGAACTGGAAACAAGTGTTAAATTGCGCAAGTTCGTCGCATCGTGAGCCGCTACCCTAAGAGTGGACATCTATACATTTTATCCTGTAGCCCTAGCACGAACTTTACCAGAGTTGTAAATGTTACGGTATCGAGAATACGACACCTTTACATTAGTCGGCAGCACGAAGTACTATCGAATACTTGTCATTTTCATACAAAACGCGAAACGTTTACATTAACATGGACGCTAGAAAATCGGAAGTATGGTTCGTGCTCGCAAAATTAGTTCCTTTTACGCACGAGAGGGGCGCTGTACATTTTTCATACATTTTTTTACCATTTACCGTACGAATACTCCGTCGCTAGAGGTTCGTGCTAGGGCCACAGGTAAAAAGAGTATTCTTAAACAACGCACGGGGAGGCTCTGGATTTAGATCAATTTTATTTTCAACTAACAAGTGCAGTGAGGATGAAATTAACTTAAGGAAACAGTGTGCCAGTTTCCAGATGTTGTCCCGCCGATTTCCAAATCAATACTGACCGGGTTGTTCAAACGAGCTGACCGTGCTTGAGGGGTCATACGAGATAGCGCCATACTGGATATAATATTCGTTTGTACAGATACGTTCCTCTCTTCACTCGTTAGTGTCTTTCTATCGCTGTCACTGTCTTTCACAAGGGGCCATCCATCAAATACGTCACACGAATTTCATGATTGTCCCTACCCCGTCCTTGTCACCGATGGGAGCATTTCTGTGACTGCCATTACGAAATTTGTTTTTTAATTTATTTTCCATAAAAAAAAAGTCTGATATGTACTTAGATATGAAATAAAAAATTTCGGAAATATCACAAAATTTAGGACCCCTTGTCACACAACGTCACACTTCGTCGACCCCCTTTCTCCCTCTTCACGTGTGACGTAATTTCCAGATAGCCGCTAAAGGCGCGTCCACACTACAACAGCACGCGTCGCTTTTACCGCGTGGGCGTCGCCTTTGTGTGCCGCCGTACTAAATAATAATAATTGCGGCTAACTAACTACCGTTTCACGCACTCCGCTTGCCTCCATCTGATAGCACAAGTACTAACCGCAAACAACACAATGTCTAAGCAACAACAATAACATAACATCACGCAGGTCCCTAACGGGGTACGCAGAAAGCACCGACTGCCAGATATCTCTGTCCTCGCAAACCTGACGCGCTTCGTCTACATTAATCACTCTGTTCATGCATACACGCTGCTTTCGGAGACTCTTGACTCCTCCGTCGGCCAGTGTCTGACCTATTTGGTCGAGATAGGATAGTCTAGGTCTCCCTCGGCACCTGCATTCATCAACTCTCGCATTGTATATCTGCTTTGTCTTTGTACGTCTAAACGATGTTAGCGTTAAAACCTGCCTTCGATATGTATATCGCCTATTGGAAATAGCGCGAGCTTATTTTCCTGCTTCCGTTCCGGGGGATCCGGGTTCGAATCACGGCATGCATCTTTGAGGTGTTACGTGCGTTTTACAGCTTGCAATTTTAAATAACACTCGCTATAACGGTGAAGGAAAACATTGTGAGGTAACAGGCACACCTACCTAGAGTATATTATGAAAATGTATAATGTTTCCGAGAGTTGACTAAGTCCTAAAACCTTCTTAATATGAGAGGAGACCGCTGTCCTGTCCTATATTTGAGTTAGGTAATAGCTAACATTCTTGTACCCCCACAGGAAACCCACAGATTCCCAAAACACAGTACGCAAATTTGCAGACTTCAATAATAATTGTATCAATCGTTACTAAATAACATTTTATTTCATTATAATTAGTTGTAGCTATTTTCTCGCTGACTGTACTTAACAATACAGCGCTCTACATACAACAATGGCTCAAAAGTACCATTTTTGGTGTCCAACTGTTGTTTTGTGCAACTTCAAGCGATGACGTCACGATGGAAAATGATCCATTCAATTTCGGCACTGAAATTTTTCCATTCAATGAATGAGTAATTGACACGACTGTCTGCAAAACCGGAGGTCGTGGGTTCGATTCCCACCCGGTAAAAACGTTTGTGTGTAGAGCGCATTCGTTCGTTCTGTGTCCGGGTGTAATAAAAATATCCATTCGTATTGTTATACAGGATGTTCTGAAACATATTTTTGTCGAACGACAAACAGCCTATTACGAGGAACGGTATATAATAAGCAGCATCGGTAATGTGATATTGGTCGCGCCTGTGTTCCCGTTGCGTGCGAATTCATTTGGCTCGAGGATATTTACGTAAATGTTACAAACGCATGAAGAGAGTGATGAATGTAGACGAGGCGCGTCAGGTTTGCAAGGACGGAGGTATTTGGCACTCGGCGCGCCCTGCCTACCCCGTTACGGACCTGACGTGATGGTATGTTGTTGTATTACAAACGACGAAATATTTTAGCCGTATTAACGGTCAAGTCGCCTCATTGTAATTGAAATTATGGTCATCTCATGATCTACGATGCACTGAGAATCTGGGGTTCATTTCTCCACTGAACGTAACATCACGCCTGTAATCCCCGAAGGGGTAGCCAAAGGAGTGTAGTACACCCCCACATTTCACCAGTTACGTTTAAGTCCCAAATGGAATAAGTGGTCAGCCTATTGCCGCGCACCGGGCACACATCCAGACTCTGAGTCAC
>DWUN01004527.1:0-10689 GCA_018249975.1 Passova gellias | reverse complement strand
AATATATCTGTCCTTGCAAAGCTGCAGGCCTCTAGGCTCGTCACGCTCGTGTTCATACTAATTATAATATTGTTTTTTTGTTTCTTCTACCACTGTCAACTACTTGCAAGTATTATTGAACATATTTCTTTCTACTGCAGAAGGTACACCAACACATAAAGAGCAATGCTATTACGTAGACAATGTAGAACATGTTAGCCAGTAGCTCGTGCGTGGTAGTACCGCCACTAAATCTATTTCTAGCGCGAAGCAATTGTTATTAAAACAATTTATGTTTCAGTGAGAGGGGTGTGGTTACCGCATCACGTGTGTATATTAGAAGGGGTCACCCAGTCATCAGTTAGCAAAACTATCAATATATTAAGCTAATTATATACATACTACCGAACCTTATTTCACATCTCCATGGACGGCAACAACCATCTGAAAATGTCGCCCACTCGTACATAACGCAAAACATACATGTATTATTCAAGACAAATAATGAAAATATTAATAGCAATAAGCGAAAAAATGTTTGCACTGTATTCGGTTAAAATTAATAGAAAAGAAATAAAGAAGGAAGAATATTTCCTTACAATTTTATAGAATTGTACGTAAAAAGAAATTTTAATAACAATGAATTACACAAATGCGACACGCAGAAAATATCGGCCATAACATGTTACGGTAAACAGCTTTGAAGTTTTCAAGTCAAATGAAATACAGAACAAAATACAATCATGTTAAAGTTTTAATAAAACGGCAATAAATTTTCAAGGAAGTGGTTTGGAGTTAAACCACATGTCCCTGCAGGAGTGACTATAAATGAAGCGCATAATGGGATAACAGATTACGGGTTCACGTAAAGAGCATAATAATATACTTTCGGTAATAAAACGGCAATAAAAGCATTTATTTATATTTTATATTCCCAGTGGAGAACTGTATGGAATAGAATGGAATTCACGTTGAACGTAACTGAATCTAAATTTTGAAATTCACCGCAATACATCCGTATTATTTAAATTCCTCACGCTGTCAATTACCGAATTGAAACACATTAAGCTTGCAGATTGCAGATTTAGAAAAGGTCAATAAAACTGGCCCGAAACACCTGGTAAACTAGACTATTCTATTCTTTTTTGATCTGAGTCTATTTTTACTGTATGCCTGACCGTATTTAGAAAATTATGTTTTTGATAAAAAAAAACAAAACACAAACCTGGTTTTACTATATATTGAAAAAAATGAAAATAAAACTAGAGAATATGTAATAGGCTTATTGTAACAAATTAATTTTTATTCTTCTGTTTTTGACACAGACGTACAGGACCACTTCCGTCGACGGTACCGGCTGGGAGTGCGGCTTTGGCTCACAGGACCGCAAATTTGTCGGAACTGGCAATGAAATCGGATTACAGCATAGTCCGCGGCAAGGGAGCGCTAACGAGCGAGAATACCATTACCAGACGTCAATAGCGTCTTCGGATGAGAATTACATTTTCCTCAAGCGGCACATTGGCCTGTAGCAGAGCTGATTTAATATACGTTTAAATATAGCTACATGTTTAGTACATTTTTGCTTAAAGATGTTTTTGTTGGGGGCTGTATTTTTTCATATCTTTTTAAAATCGAATCCCGAATCACATGTTAGTGTTTTATTGTAATTTAGGAATAATTTATTTACATTTCTAATAAGATTCGTTTGGTGTGGAATTTTTATTCATCACGTCACATGTTTATCTCCTGCATGATGCTGGCAACGCATGGAAACGCCCCTTGTACCGCAAATTTGTCGAACCTGGCAACCGAAATAGGATTATTGCATATACCGCGGTAACGGTGCCCTAACGAGCGCGCATACCATTAGCAGACGTGAATACCGTCTTCGGATGAGAATTAAATTTCCCCACGCGGCGATATCCATGACGGAATATAATTTGATAATTCCACTGTAATACACCATTGTATTCAAAACGGTTAATTGAATAGCTGATAATTTGTATCTAGTTGCAAGCCGGCACAGTTTGTATTTAAAATTCATAACGCGATTTTAAATTTCACAGTGTTATGTTTACGTTCGCGTTATTCAAATTTTATGTCTATGCCCCGGGCTATCGATAATTGCTGTTAAAATGGCATAATCATATGTAAATTTGTGTGAAATATCATATGCAATGTGGTTGTGAGTTAATCCAATCAGTTAGGTGTATTTAATAAGCTTAATATGAAATTGGTAAATTGAAAGTGAAAATGAATTAATTTATTACTTGATTGACAAATTTTAGTAAGTACGTAATACATTTAAAATTATTCATAGTAAATCAATAAGGTAAACAAATCAATCATACGATTATTTGTATAACGTTTACTTTGATAACCTTATAAAAATATGCAAAGGGTATATATATGCCTACATACATACGTATAATCAATGCAATGTATTTGTTGAATAATACAAAAGAACGCAAAAATTCTTAAGCATTAATCATTTGAATTCGTGATCTGTCTCACTCAATCCACCACTAAGAGACAGTGCTAATCGGCTCCTCGCGTGCGCCCTGACGCTTCAATTAACAGAATGGATAATCCCGGCGCGACAACGCGACAAACTTATATTTCATGATTAACGAATCGCCCAGCGTCTGGAGGGCGATAATTGTCGAATTAGCTCAGGTTTTTCGTTTTGGAAATGGAAGTTTTCCTTTGCCAAGATTTTTTGGGTCTGATTTATGAATTTTCGTTGGACAAAATGCCTGTTGTGACTTAAAAAACTGTCATATTAATTTGTCAAGTAACAAGTTCTACGGATTGTTTATTAGAGTTTTCTCTTTCACAATTTTCGTACGTAGTAATAGTTATTGAACAGTTCGGTAAGCGTGGATCGCACTTCCAAGTTAACGTAAAAAAAAACCTGTATTTGAAAGGTCAAACCTCACAGTTCAACATCCATCTACAGAACCTACTACACCTTTACTGATACATTAGATGTGTCCGTAAACAGAAATATCATGAAACAACGAGTCCCACAGCAGACCACGTAAAATCCCGTTGAATGCTGAAGCTAAAATATTAGGTATACTTAGAACATAAATATTCAGTATGAGTAAAATATGCAGATAAATCATCAAATATATGTACGAGTACGTGAACTGCAATTCCTATCTTCTAAGGATATACAGTAGTAACAGTATTTAACACATAACAGAAATGCTTCAAAAATAAAAATTTAATTTAAAAATTTGCGCAGCAAAATAATTCTAGTGGCGGTTAGTGAGAGCTGGGATTTAGGCGAAGAAGCGGCTTAGGTATGTCTCTTAAGTACTAAATTTCTACGTAAGACAGAAAATTGCTCCTTCTGGGCGCTCTTCTAATACACTATAAAATAACGTACTCATTCTCGTAGCAAATTAGCGCATCGCATCAGTACTTCCAACCCCTGTCCGTACGGTTACCGCACCATTTGCGTCGCAACAATTTCACCACACGCACGTTCGCTGCGTCTAACATACATTCATCAATCAGAGTTATCTTATCAAAAGTAAATAGGCGATTTATAATGATTTCACATTTACAAAGCTTTAATATATTCTTATAAAACAAAGTGAATTTTATCGATATACATATACAAATGTAGAAATGTCTCAAGTATGAAAAAGCATGAATGCTAATAAACTAAATTTATTTATTCATCAAAACAAAAGCAAAGTTTTGGAATTTAAGTTTATACCCGATACCAGAGAATTTATCTTGCTTGAACGCCCGAAGCATATTTGATTTTTCTCGATTCATACAGCGTACGTACATTTGATCGTGTCACAAAAAATATTGGCAGGATCAAAATACGTACAACATGTATTTTAGTACTAGGTCCGGTTATACCGTATCAAAATAGAGAATCCATTAATTCCGTATCCGATTGAGGGCGGTGGTTTATTCGTTTTATTTTTATTGACAATTAATTTTTCAGATCGCGTAGACTGCTCACGTGTGGAACGGCGTGGACCCGTCAGTAGTGAAGAGCTATTGAAAGCTTAGAGCATTTCCGTTTCACAAGTTTGTGAGTTTTTTATTTACGAATCATTTAAGGATTTTTTGACGACATTTTCATGACAAATTTATGCTATGTTCTTAATCTATATAGCTTGACGTATTGCGATTGGTAAATATCAGGTACTTTAACTTTTTAGATTGAATTAATAAGTATAATTATGTCAGTATGTAACATTTTCTATATCATCTGAAGTTAGTGAACCCGTTGACAGTCAGTGTGTTACGGTATGGTATCAATCCTAATTCTAAGAGTATATAGGGTTACTAATGATGACTATGCTGCTTTTGATGATAATCGTCCTGAAGGTAAATTAAGTTAATACAATTAAACTATATAGGTATATGGCCTACAAACCAATCAATCTTGAATGATTACTTCAGCCTACGGATATCTAGCCGCAAATGGAGCCGAATGAAAAGAAAACTTTTGTGAAACTGAAATCAATTTGCCTTTGAGCGTAGAGAAAAACACCGCGCGAAATCACAGCTTTTTCTATTCACGCCGCAATCATGTGGAAAAAGGAGAAATCAAGAAGGCAGTAAGTAGCAAAAACATGAGGAAAACGGTTAGCAACGTACCGAGCAGTCGATAGCTGCGCTATAAGCAGGAAATAGGAGTGATGCCAACGAAATAGCCTCACGATCCGTTTCGGTCGAGAATGCAAATTAATCTCGACGGCACTCACCAATCACTTGCGTTCTTGTGAAGCTGTATAGGAGCATTTCATGGTACGAGTAGGAGAATTGAATAACGTCATACTTTTTATATAATTGTTGATGACCTTAATCACTTATTAATATACTCAAATTACAACCGCCTGTTAACCTTGTATACAAGATTCAAACTTGCTAAGAGATATGAGTAGATGTATTTTTTTTATTTAACGTGATCTACATTTAATAACATTGACAGATGTTATGGCACGGTTCTTAATAAATGCTGCCGTCTTTTGATAGAACTACATATATTAACAAGCAAATCAAATCATTTGTTGTCTTGGGGAACATTGGGGAATAATATTAACAATTGAAAGACTTACACGCCTATAAGCATATAACAGTAATGAACCTAGTAATGAACCTAGTAATAAATTGTTCTATAAGTATCTAGATAGTTACACATATGGGCTCCGCATGCGTTACTAGCTTTGAATGGGAAATTCCATCTTAACCCCCGGAGCGGTTTCTCGGATGACCTGCTTAAAGTCATTGACCGAGGTAGTTTGCTATTGTCAGATGTAATGCTTATAGTTCCTGTTTAATCCGGTTGAAACATAGAAATATATTTATCAGGCTACCTTTAATGTTCCAATATTAAATTACTTCGGAAATGTATTTGAATTTGCTTTTGTTATTTAGATATTTAGAATTATCTCTGTTAATCGAACAATTTTTACAATATTACACAATATAACTGATATAATACTACACTACTATGATATAATGTGAACAAAATGAGTATATTCGTGAGATATTTTAAACAAATTCGTTAAATTAGTCGGACAAAAACTGTTTATTGTTATCATTATTTTTGTGATCATCGGTATTTCAAATTCCATCAGTAATTAGGTATTTTTTATCAAAAATTTGTACATTGTATTTTTGAACATTTTCCCGTTACAGAAATCATGTTTTTTCTAAACTAAAACGTCTATTAGTTCGTGGATGAGACCCAGGCATGTCCTGTCAACGGAGGGCCGTTCCAAATACTGTATAATACTATCGAGATATATATTCCCCGCCAGCGAAAATGATAAAAAAAACATACAATATTTAATAACAAAAACAAGCAAACACATTAAATACAAAAAAAACCGATAAAATCACTACTACTGTGTATGATTTGAAGATGATAATATGTTTCCTACGAAGATAACAAAGAATGATGAAGGTGCGCGCTTAGTTCTCTTTTGTATACTTGTATCTACGAAATTACATTTTCACTATGAACAATGTGTTCATCAACACGGAACAAATACGGTACGGAGTAGCAAATTCGTTTGCTCTGAACATCCTGACATTATGCAGATGTTTCACTCTAGATAGAGAGTTTCTTGGCAGGAAGTGAAATGGAACGCTGGAGTATTTGTTTAAATTCCTTATATATTATGCAAGCGATGAGCAGAACTTTTTGTGAAACAGAAGCAAGTATGAAAATTGTTCTTATTGTGAAAACTCCCTAATTAGCCTCAATCTCTAACATTACTGCTGAATAACATTTATAAAATGTCGGTTTGCTTTACACAAGACCTAAACAACACGCGATAAAAGATATCATATAATTATTTTATCAAATAACTTCTATTGAAAAAAACATATAATTGAATACATGCATACGTACGTTCTAAAATAGATAGTAATATATAATTAATAATTATTATTATAATAATGAATTATTCAACAATAATTATTTAGAGATACAGACAAGAGGCTATTTTGCTTCTTATTATATCTTGGGGAAGCAAGTACTTAGAAACCTTAAGGAATACATTTCCTAATTTAAGCGGAATTATAAAAAAGTATAACTTTGTAAGTAATAATTATAAAAAAGTATGCTACAATTGTCAGGCCACGTGATTTTAGTACCTCATCTTCTCAAGCAAATACGAGTAAGCACTCGCTTCGAAGCCACTCTTTATATGAATAAAATTTACATCCACTTTACCTACTTGTACTATAGAGCACGACTAAATAGTAAGCTACAATCAGATATCATCATTTATCGCGTTCAAATCTATATAGATGATGTATGCTGACATAGCTGATAAATCACATCAGGTGTTGGTTCACAGCTCGCTTTTCAAAGCTGTTGGTTTAAGAATAAAATTTCTACATTACCTTTTCATATTTATTTATACATGTTTAAAACGTTATCCCCTGTCCATATCTCTTTATCTCTAAGACATTTAATAAGGTGTAATAGAAAGCAGTAAAAACATTTCATCATTTGGCTATTATTTTAAAATTTGGAGTGGTTCATTACTTAAGAAAATTTAAATTGGTCAGGTGCTGATATAAGTAAAATAATTTAGAACTTGAAATGTTGTTGACTTGCTAATTAAGCGATAAACACTCCTATAAGTAGTGATTGAAATGCTGAAGAATTTATTTTCGAGATGCTTAGCATAATTTATTGCGTACATCGCGTTATGTACGGCAGCAACCTTGTAGGCCCTTCAACCTCGGTTTTGATATTTGGCACATTTTATTTATAAAGCCGAGAGTAGGTAAGTATCATTATTTTTTTAATAGTCCAGAAACTTTGTTTCTCTTGAAATTAAGTTAATTTCTCTTGGGAACTATTCACGACTTAATTACGTAAGTGCCTATTTTTCTAAATTCCCGATGAATTTTTAATTTAAAATGTTTAATTTATTAATAATGTTTGTTTACTAGTTTATTAGTTTAAAAATCTTTATAGAGGCGATTTTAATGTTATAAAAAGATCACATCTCATTAGAATCGTAATCAGTAATACCGTAAAGTGCGTAAACAATACCGAAAAAAAATCCTTTCATAAATCAGTCGTGCAAGTGATGCAAAATAAAAAATATACACACGGATGTTTTTACAAATGTTTTCAGTTTGAATAATATGAAAATATGGATGCAAATTTAATAGTTCTGTCGGACAAAATACTCCTTTTATTTTGGAAAATTGGCACGTTCTCATATAGTTTTTATTATGCTGCATATAATATATATTTGTGATAAAGTCGCCATTCCATATAAAAATTATTATGAAATATTATGAATCTGCCAACGATGCTAGAACGGTATACGGTTGGTGAGACGATGCAAGCTTAACCCTATAAACATATTTTAATTTATTCAATAAAATCTCTTTGTCGGCATGGCATCATAACGAACGGAAAATGGAATATTGATGCCATCGAAATTGATTTTCATTTTCTCCCTTAAAATATGCAATTAAGTATTTTTGGAATTTGAATTTTCGACAAGACCGAAGGAGTGTTCCCACTGTTAATTGAATCGCGAGTAACTGTAAACAATCGACTATCAATGGGCTTAAAATACAGCTCTGAAGTGTTACCGTGAATCTCTATGGGATTTACAACTTTATATGCCACAAAATAAAGGTCATATTTTGAAAACCTGCATATCCCCTTAGATTCTTCACTTGAAATCTTGAAAAATGAGTACCGCACATGATATTTATAATCTCGCTTTAATAAGGCGCGCGTTTTTAACAAAGTTTAAAAATAATGTTTCTATTGACTGCATGAGGGTTGAGACTGACAGGCAAAGAAAGCTATATATGTATATTTTTATAACGAAAGGCCTTTCATAACGCGATGTATACATGGAAGCATTTAAAAATGTTGAATATGAAATACCTGCCTATCAGCGTATCTACATAAGTACTTTTAATTTGATTTGCTTTATCGTCCAAAGGATAATTACTTTACTTTGTTAACATTAGGTATATCCATGTCAGAAAAGCAATATTGTTTTTAAAGAACTTTTCTCAATTTAAAGAGTTTGAAAAATATCATTACGATTCTGTGCTTTATTAAATGAATTCAAATTAATGTATTCTCATGTTATACACAATCGAATGCCTTGTAAGTACAAAAAGAGCTGTGCACTTTCTACTAAGTAATTGATTCTCAATTTCCAACTAACCGTTTCAGCCAGGATGTGGCAATTACTTGAACTCTATGAACCCTCTAACTAAAATAGACCTCTAAATTTAGGGTCGCAGCGAGTGGAAGTATTGAGAGTAACTCGAAGTCTCCTACACCGAACAACTTATTCCGACATGATAGTAAACCGTCCCCCTGCATCGGACCTGCATTAAGTTTTATTGTATGTGAAATATTTTATGTGCTACTATAAAATATACTAAGTTATGTAATGTTAGTTAGATAGTGTAAAGAGTCGAAAGAAATAGAGAGAGGTTCAAAAATTATATAACGATAAAACTAATCGTCACAATCCTGACTATTTAATGTAAATCTATATCTTATATAGGTACTTTAATATAACATTCTATGAAAAGGTTTATTCAGTCACGTTTTTGGCTCGGGGATCAAATGATTCGCTAAATTTGTTAAATTAAATATCCAACCCGCATGAAGCCCTGGTGTTTCGTGTTCTTTATTAGAGACGAAACCTAAGCGTGTTAGGCGAATGTTGCGTACATTTATCATTTTTGTACTGTTTTATGTTGACGTTTAGATCATTCATCAAGTCGAGAACTAAATGGAGGACGCATGTCAAAGTTAAATTGAAATGAATAAAATGCTTCTAAACATTAGACACGTAATGTCACGTCACTAATTTGTAGTCATCATATTAATATCAGAGGCCGTCAAGCTAATGGGCTTTTTCAATTAACGTCTGAAAATGTGTAATTTTCTGTGATACATCATTTATATTACACGTACATTAAGTTATAAGCTCGGATCAATCTGAGCAATTTTCGCAGATCGTTTAATTGAAATTGTTAATCATTGAAATATATTATTGTACAAGTATATAAAGAGATATAACAACTGTTCTATTCACGTGTCCGATCTTATCGAATGAATGCACAATAAATGTTCTAGGGGCTCACCATAAACCAAATCCTTGTTGAATAATTATGTTACGACAAATTAAATTAAATTTCGACAATATTCAAATAATGAGTAAAATTCGTTGTTTGCAATATGAGCGGCTTACGAGTCACAGGATCGTTATATTTACGCCTCAAAGAACGCAGAGAAATACTTAAAACTTGGCAGAGTGAAGTGCAATAAGCAGTATTACGTACGGAATACGAGGTGGAAACTGTAGTTGTCATGGAGTAGGTGAATTAATGAAACCCGACTTTGTATCTAGGTCGCATTTATGTGTAGGTAATGATGATATGTTTACGAGAGATTTGAAGATTCGAACCATTAACGTCCCACTACTTGCCATTGCTGGCTGCTCACAATAGGGACGAGCAATGGAACAAACTCCACAAATCTGATGTAGTGCGAATGAGTGTATACTAGTTAGTGAAGTGGTAATCTTCGGCCATTTTTTTACTGATATCTAACCAAAGCAACTACTCGTAGAACCAACACATTAATTCATATTTTTAGTCCCGAAACGATTAATCACAATTCGCTACTAAATGTTATTCCGTATGAAAATTGGCATGACTGTATAAATAGATAGATAGATCGATTTGCGATAAGCCAAAGCATCGCATCTACAAGCGAAGAGCTTGTACATTTGTAGACCGATTACAAAGAAGTAGATTGGTAGATTTTTAAATATAAGATAAGTACTTTATACGTTTCGAGAATTGCAACAAAATAATGTCTCTCATCAGACAAGCAAATACCCGACATCATGTGAAATGAAATGAGTATTTAGTATTTGCTCAAGAGTTAAACAACAAGAAAATTAAATATTGGACCGAAGTTTTATTATTTCGCTTTTACTTATTATAACGGAACTACTATACTACTACTATAGCAGTGATAGCTTAGTGGTTTGATATTCAGCCTCCCACTTCGGGGGTCTGGGTTCGATCCTGGCACGCACCTTTGATTTATTACGTGCATTTTATAAGTAACATATAAATATCACTTGCTATAACGGTGAAGGAAAACATCGTGAGGAAACCTGCACACTTTGGAGATATTATAAATTATAT
>DWUN01004526.1:0-10689 GCA_018249975.1 Passova gellias | reverse complement strand
CATATAATTGTTTTTATTTTGCTTAATAATTTTCATAATAAAGTGTAAAAATTAAATACTCTGTAGTCCATAACTTTAGCCCCACCGCCCGCCCCCATTTTGATGTCTGCGACCGATAAAGCAATCTTGTCTGACTGCACTTTGAGAAGAGTGTATTTTACGAAGTTTGAGAGAATATCTTTGTAAGAAGCCATCAACCGTTCAAAACAATGTAATAACATAAATAATATGGATTAAATTTACCCGCTGGGTTTATCCCGTCCACCAGCAGAGACCCAGGATTATTATTATCTCGTACAAGATAATCGTAATTGATTACTAATTAAGCGATTAACATAGTTCATAAAATACCTACCTACTTGATAATTTATCTAAACATAATGTGGCATGATTGTATTATCGAATAGTCCAAATGTCCATCGATATTGTCAGCGTTTCGCGGGCGATAAAACGAATTGTTTTATATTCGGCGGCAAATAAATCATATGAAATAGGAAACTAGCGCCACCTCGTTGATTACTTACATCAACGATCAGTTGAATTTGTTCCGCATTGCTGTTAGATGGCGCTAGTAATGTTACACAATAATTGTACTTCGTTAATCCAATATCCGAACTTATCTCGGACCGATGACATTTGACAGGAAGTTGACTTTTTTTAAATTTCTTACACCCAGGAAAATAAAGTTCAGTTGCAATTTTGATTTCCGGTAGGCCCATTGAAGATTCTTTCCGGAAGACTGATTCGTAATTACCAAATAGTTTAATACCATTAGAAAGCGTTATTAACAGTCCACACGACAGCACAGACGAACAACATTTTTACTGACCATAGACAAGAAAGGAAGTGTACAAGGTTTTTGGAAATAATACACTTGCGTTATTTTAATGCCATTATTTATTTTCACCATGAACACAACATACTGGATGCAATAAAAGCAATTATAATACTAATATACATTATTTTCGCAATCAAACCACAATCACTATGATTTCCGATAATTACGACCGCTTGTAGCATCTATATAAACGCACCCATAATTATTGCAATCTATAGACATACAGGTATTAGATATGAATAATAATAATAGACCTTGCCAACATCAGTACAATAAAATAGGCACATTGCTAAACTCAATATTATTGATTACAGATATAGATTACAAATGTATAGGGGTAGACAGACACTACGAATTTCTACCAGTCACAGTCCTCGCATGGTTCTTGTGCCTTCTTGACACAATCACACCTGACCAATTTATACAGAGAAATACACATTCAGAGATTCCGGATAAATAAACGATATGCTCGTATTAAATGCACAAAGTACAAAACCGTCGAGATATTTTAGAATTATCAACATTCGTCTAAAAGACACATTCATATATGAAAATACAAGTTTTCCAATACATACAGACGTGCAGACAACATGGCGTTCATTTCACAGTAAATGCAGCTCATAGCTGTCCACAGGCAATATGAAAAAGAACAGACCTCAATGTACGGTCCCGGACGCCTACGTTGCAAGTGATCTCGTCTAATTGAGTATACCTATCACATCTGGAACAGTCCACACCGGAATACATTTCAGATTCGTATAGAAATAATATAGGTGATAATAATATAGAACATAATATATACAGTTTCCTCGGGGAAGTGCCACTGGTACAGCTGTATCTCCGTGAAGGATTTATTACAAAAACTTGTCTTTCAATCTGAAAGCAGTGGGGACCCCAGTGTATACAAGAGGCCAACCCAATCTTCAAGGTTACCAACGCATGTGACCAACCTCTAATAGGGTGCATACTAACGAATACTAACTGCACTTATACTAACAAGCACTGACTGGACTAATATCACTAAATTCCCATCCTGCAGTCCCATTACTAAAGAATACTCACCGACTAATCCTCATTGAGATCTATTACTAACTAAATTCACACTACCAGCCCTATGCCTGTCCTATTAGAGGTTGGTCGCAGATGACCATTCCAGCTGGTCATCTGCTATAGTTGTGCAGGAGACATTTACAGAACTTCTTAACGTATGGAACAGCAGAGTGGTGCAAGACTGCTCAGAGACCGCTCCACTCCACGGCTGACCAAGAACATTGTCCTTTAAGCCAATCCCAATCACAATGGCATTATTCACTCCGAGCACTGTCCATTCGGCTTCAAACGAACCCCACCTACTTCAGGTCAGGTACCGGCTCTTTGGATACCGTCCCTATCAACACCAGTCCATGCAATGATATCTGATGACGATTCCGTAGTTCAATATTTTGGTGCTACAAATAATTTTTTCAAACTAACATTTATATCACTACTTTGCGATTTCAAACAGTAAGTTATGACCAGCGGTCAACCACGAGCTGCATGACCACATGACTCTCGTTACAGCGCTGTATAGGTGAATGTATGTATATATCAAAATGCTGGATTCTTCAATGACAAAACATTTAAAGAACCAGATGAGTTCTTGTAAAGTCTAGTCCCTCTGTCCAAATAGCTGGCACCTACCGGTCCGCAGGCTCCACGTCCTGTGAGCTTTCCGCAGCATCAGATACACCGTTCATATCCGGCCTTGTCTCGAACGTCAGCTGCAGTATCTTCTCGCAATGCTCCTTCTCCTCGAGGAACCTGCCGTTCATCACGTCCTCGATCTGGAGATGGTCCTCGAGGATCTTTTTCAGACCGAGGGCGGGATCGTTGTATATCGGCGCCACATCCTCGTACTGGGTCTCGATGAGAGTCACCAGGATGTTCAGCAGATACTCCGAGGCTTCGGAGCGACCCAGTTTCAGGGTCTCGACCACCGTTTGGATGGTATCGTTCTTTATGAAGATATCTGGAGCAGAGAGAAAAGAAATGTTAATATAAATGCTATTAGAAATATATCCTTCATATTTCAATCTAAACTGTAGGATGCAGGATAATTTCGCCAGAGCCAATTAAGCAGTCCTGGGTGGGAAGCGACCTCCAGGTCAGACAGTGAGATTCACCAACCACTGTAAGTGGAATGAGAGATGGGAACAGTAGAACAAGATTATCAATGTTCACCTCGAGCCTCCTTGCTGTTCCTGCAGAGGTAGGTGACAAGGAAGGGGCCGCTGGCGAACTCGGAATGCCCCGTGTTCCGCAGCGTGTCGGCGACAACCTCGCAGCCGCCCTGCGCCACGAACGCGCGCAGCGCCGGCTCGTAGTTGCGGATGATACCTGCACACCAACACAATGCATTGTGGAAAATAAAAAGATTTAGTACACCTTATAAGGACGGCTGCATTACACATTTTTTCAAGGGTTTTGTCTTTATATTATTGTATTCATATTACTACATCAATTTTATTACTGTGTCAACATATTAATAAATGGCAACATTACTAGATGAGAATGATAAAAACACAAATTTTTTTGTTCAAAGTCCTTAGTTATTCAAATGAACGAGATTAATTCCATTGTTTCCAATAATACATTCATTTGGCAGTATTAAAAGTAACTATGTATGTAAGTATTACATAGTATGAATAATCAGCTGTCCGGTTTCTATAATACAGATCTTTAAATGTCGAATCGTCCCAATCTTAATTGCTACGACTCACTGGACAAGGCCCTCAAGCTCCTGTCCTCCGGCTGCTGCTCGCGCGCCCGCAGCCAGTGCAGCAGCACCTGCAGCAAGCAGCAGCGCAGCGCGCGCTCCTGGCAGCGCGGGTTGTTCTGGCAGACCTGCGCCAGCGTCAGGTTGGCCCAGCGGTGGATGTCTATGTTGTCGGACGCGTAACAGAGTGGAAACATCCTGAAGCCGCCCATTTTGTCGAAATCTGGATAAATTCGAGATATAAACAAAATATTACAATAAATATTCATTCAACATGAGCTGTGCCCAGTGAAAATGGACGTGGACCCCCCAGAGTGGGGGGCTGATTTTCAAACCACTAGGCCCTAGTAAACACTGGCCAGCCTAGTGACTATCACTATTTCCTAGTTATATACTAGACATTAAAATATTATTAGAGCTAATTAGACACATTCTTTTGAAAGTCACCACCCACCGTTCGCCACATCTATATCATCGATGTACTCCCCGAGTTCCCGGAATGCGGTAAGGACCTCATCAGGTAGCGGATCGCCAGCCTTTATGGCGCTGATCTTCTCCGAGTCCGATAAAATTGTAATGTTTTTCTTCAGTATATCATGTATTCGTACGGTGTGGTTGTTCAGCGCGTTGTCCAGAAACCTACGCCTCTGAAAATAAGTGTTCTAATTTGAAACTAGTAATGTGCCAGATCATTACAAAATGTACGTCCACGGATATGGATATTTGATGTGAAGACCCATGGATTCGGATCTTTCTTTTTCCTCAGATATCTGCAGATACGGATATGGGTACGGATGCCCTGAACATCACTATTAAACACACAGAACAAACCCTTACTGCTGTCACTCCTCACATGCTACTCCGATTGAAATATAATCCGTATGCCGAACACATGCCATTGATTTACCTCCTCATCCATAGGCCCAAGGTCCGAGTTTCCCGGTGCGTCTTCCGCTTTTGTCGCCTCCATCGCGAAGCGAAGTAAGCCCTGAAATTAGAAGAGATAAGGGATGTGATATGATATACGACACTGGCCCTAAAGTGTGATTTGGTGACTCACACGCTTATAAAACATTATGCAAAAATATTATAAGGTGTTCAGGGTCCCTTACAATGTGTTATTTCCTTATAAGAAATGGTATTTAATGTTAAAAACGCACAGTATAACCTTGCAAAGACGCGAGTTCCTGTTCTGATATTTAAATCCTGATTTGAATCATAGAACCCAGAGAATTGAGGCTGATATGTAAACCACTCAATTCTGAACGATCAGGAACTAATTCAGATAGGATTATATGCAATCTTGTCTAGATACAGAATCGTGCTGCCGAAGTTAGCTGGAGAAGAGTTTTAAATATGATACTAAATGAAAACAGTTACCTGCAGAGTCCTAGGCTGCCTTGGTTGTTCGGCCACCGGTTGCAAGTTGTCATTGCTGGTTGGGTAGGTCAAAGCGCCAGCTATAGCATTGCTACTTCCTGGATTATTAGACGCCATTATTCAATATATGATCGGAAATATCGTAATCACTAACTCTAAACACAACACAGCACTGACTGCAACGAACGTAGAAATTTGTATTTATTTATCTTCTATGATTCATTCTCGATGATGAAACTGCACACCAATTTTAGTTCTAGAATATTTTGGAATAAAACACGAGATACACGCAAGTCGCTATTACAAGAATTTATTATTTGTCAGATTGTCACTGTCTGTTGTGTTTTTGACATTTTGCTTTTTCATTACATCTTGGTATTTGTGCATACAGCCAACTATGAATAATAGTAACTTTTCATTATTTTCGTTACATCGGATGATTTACAATTTTCAAAGACAGATACTTTGTTAAAACACAAAGAAACGAAGTCATTAAATTAAATCCTTAGACTTCGCGTTCCAGTTCGTTTAATGATAATAACAAAAGTTACTAATTTTTGCTAGTCATAGCATTTTGCGAATATTAACACTAACACCAAATACAGCTCTTTACATCGAACGGCAGTAATAAAGCAGATCTGTCAGACTATGAACCTAAGCCATATTAATTAGAACAGTACTGCGCAACCTTAGGTCACGACCCCTCGAAATTTTAATCGTTATTTACTTTACATTACATTACTTTACATTTTATGTTTAAATGTGTAGTTTTTTTCTTATTTTTCTGTTCAAAGATTGAAAGCTTCTAATAATTTTTGAGCGCACGTAAATTTCATTATCACACAAATTCATTCTGAGGTATTTCTGGACCCCTACGATATGGGGCTCTTTAAAAATAGAGCAAAAAAGATTATCCTTCGAAGCTCGTAATATACAACGGGTTTAACTAAACATCTAATTAATTGATTTCGTTGAAACATCCATGAAAGTCCATAGATTACGTTATAGGTAACTTTTAATATAAGTTTTTTGATGACTGACTTTTAGGCTCTGCAAACGCGGGAACGGCTAGTATTGGTATATAAAATTTGCTATACAGCATAAAACAACAGCATTGAGCCCATATCCACCCTATCTATCTTATATATCTTGGCGCCACAACTACGCAAAGTTAAGAGGAAGTTGACGTTGAATCCACACAGAGCCACCGATAAGTGGTGTAGAACTTGCATATTGACAATAAAATAGATGGCTTACAATTTAATCTCGTCGATAAGCGCTCGATAAGATATCGCAATGAAACCTAATGTTTAAACACTTCATCGGATATTTTCATAACAGCCAGCTACACCACACTGGCTGTGTACATGAACTTTTACAATTGTTCTAAATTTCAATGATAAGTAAATTTAAAGAAAAAACAGTGCAGAAATATAAAATTCAACTAGATTAGACTAAGGTAAGTCAGAAACCTTTTTTAATTTTTTGAACCGTATTTTTTCATTGAAATAAAATTATTGATTACAACATTTTATTTTAAATAAACATATTTAAAAAAAATAACTTCAAACGGTTGACATGTCTAAGATTCGAACTTAAATTCTTGTATTGTGATCGTCTTTTTTTTTATAAATCTTTAGTGTGTTTTACTTAAAATGCTTGTGCAGCCAAATGCTGTTTAAACACTAAATTTAAGATTGATCTTTCCATCTTAATATACAAGCGGGCGTCCTGGGCGGGAATCGAACTAGACTCAAACTAGACTCAAAAATAACACTCTAACCAATCACTAACTAAAGGACTAACGAAACAGTCATAATATTATATTTAGGATAGAAAGAAAGTGACAATATGAAATGAAAAGTCAATAACATTTTGTGACGTCACATGTCAATCAATTCTTGATTAGCTTACGTGCGCAATTTTGTTGACATTTTTACTCTTTGATACAGAATTTACCAAAATAATCCACGAAAGATACAAGTTCGACAGAGCGCTCAATCAATCAATACATTATCTGTTTTGAGTTATGTTATTATCTGTTTATTTCATGTACACGTACATATCGATATCTCTTTTAAATATATACCCCAAGCAAACAATTTAAATCATTCTGATATATGCTAAAAATGTCATTTTCAAACGAAAACTTTCATACAAAAATAATGAAACTCATATATTATTAAATTTACCTTTTATCGTCTTTGGACAAACATATTATGGTACGTTGCGAGATAAAAGACAGATAAAAACCAGCCATTACTATTTTAAAATAAGAAAAAAATATTTTTCAACGTCACAATGTATAATTATAATTATCGTAGCCAAAGAGCACGACGAATAATTTATGGTTACATTTGTTGCATAGAAATTTATTTTTCTTATCTGTGTTTACCACCCAACAACGTAATGACCATAATAAATCTCTTACTAAATCTGAATGTCGTCTTACATTTCTTTGTACGCATAATTCACGTAGAACTTAATAAAACCCCGAATAATTTCAATCTATAAAGACATCGGTCGTAGACTTATCGCTCAAGGAATTTGTTTTACAACGCGATCATTGGTCTCGATATTAATTTGACCCATATCAAATTTAAAAACAATAATGATAACAAATGACTCAATGATAAAAAAACATTCTACTCAACATTGTTACAAAGATTCGTTTGATTGAGGACGGCAACCTTGGATAGAACAAAACAAGTCCGTATAGGGAAGGAAGATATTTCAATTTATTTCGAAAACTATTTTGTTTTTAAGCTATACTGACTTTGAATAATGTATGTCGCAAACGACAGAGACAGGGATATTCCCTGAATAGTTGTGTAAATGAGACGCTAGATACGGACATAACAGCGCTACTTCATTAATGACGAATGGCGGGAATGTAAACAAAACACAACTCATTATTAAACTCTTGGACATTTTTCATGAATTGTTTTTTTACGTGTAATATTTTTTTGTTCAACTAATTCTTGGACTGAATACAAGAACGTGTTTGTGTTACCTATGTTTTGAATGTGTAAATGAAATTATGATACAAGATGGTTGTTTCGCGATTTAATAGAAAACAAGTCTATTGCACTTATTATTGTCGATCTAACATGGTAATTACATAACGCACTCTCTTTATGGTTTACCCAAATTGTACATAATTTATCTGTCATGTGCATATGTCTTTCATGATTAGGTAATTTAAAAATGAAAATAATCCACATTCAAAACGGTATTAAAGTATTTTTAAAAAACCCGATTGATTATCTATGGTGCTAATCAACTTCGAGTAGTTCGTCCTTGACTGTCAGTTGTTCCTACTTTTATTTTTATTTAATTATCGGGAACTATAATTTTCAATTTACTGCCAAACTCTTGACAATAAAGGAAACGATTGTCTGATAATATGTTATCTTGATTTTCAGATACCCGATAAAGTTGTCTGCTTCGACGTGTGAAATACTTATCACTTTATATCTCCGTAGCTGCAAGACGACTAGATTAAGAAAAGTCGCCGCTTAGCAGGGGTAAGGATCCGCTATCCTTTCTTTTCTCTCGCCTGCAAGGGTGACTACATCCCGTGTTATCCAACATGCATTTGCTTTATTGTTATTGTTAATATTTTGTACTAATTTGGTAGGTATTAGGATTAATTTACTTTTTTTATAGTTTCTTTCTCTCTTACAAAAGTAGCTACGATTGTAGTCCGTTGAAATTTGTGCTAAACAAAGAAAAATACCGTCTCCAAATATTTGTCTATGATGATAACGATTATCTATGGTTTACCTCTCGTGTGCTAATTTGCGGAAGAGATATCGCTGGAATTCTTGTGCATTCTATTCAAAAACAGATAACAAAGTAATTTTTATATTTACAAATGTTTGCTATATTTACAAATAATACCTAATTTCTACTAGAGCTTCCCGCTGATGACCTTTCAGTTTTGATATCGTCGATGAGCTGCAGCACCTTGATTTTGAACGTCCTCATCTGTTGTTCGGACATGTTCGCGAACTCTGGAAGAAGACTGAGAAAGAAATATCTCATGTGCTCCTTGTCGCTTCGGTAGAGAAGGCTGTCGGTTTCTCTGTCAGCTTCGCTCCTTAAATGCTCTGGTATAGAGAAGTCTTCTTCACTAGATAACCTCTGACGCCGTACGCATGGCTGATGGTTTGCTGATCCAAAGAATGACTCAATTTCATTGATATCCAGTCGAGCATCTTGCCTTGAATCGTTCTCTGGAGAGGACGTTGGATTTGGATCGTCGTCTTCAACGGCCGAATGTCTACTGTCTTCATCCTTAATCACCGTGACGGTGTCTCGGACGGCTGAGTGGTCTCTAGGGAAGATAGAATCCTCCATGGGCTTGGAGTAGGGCAGAATGAAGTCCAAATACCTACTTAAGTAGTAGGTCCTTTTCGGTTTGGCGTTCCGCGAGGGTTTGAAGCTGCGTCGGAACGTCGATCTTATGTTGCGCCACTTGTCTTTGCATTCGGCAACTGAAATTTCATAAATGCATAACAAAGTCTCCGGAAAAAGCAATAAAATAAATTATTTCCAGTATAAACACGTTCATTGCCCGCTGGAGACAAACTTAATTTACATATTACAACGGGAGCAAAGTTACTTTGAAAACTATTTTCGGAAACGAGTTCAAGTTTTACAGCGAAACAAGAAAGATATATTATATAAAAAAGTAAACAATTATAAATATGATCGTTTTGGATGTTTCCGCATTTAGTTGTCAGCACTATTCCAGAGTTTGAGTACCGGTGCTCGTGCCCATACCTGACAGCTGGATGTTATTTGATATCTCCAGCCATGCCTTCTCCGTTTCTTCCTTCCTAGCGTACTCCGGCAGGGTGGTATTGTAAAGGCACTCGTGTTTTTCGACTTCCAAAACGAGCGTGACGAATATATCCCGCTCCATCGCGACAACCTCGCTCGACGGTCGCCGAGCGGCTACTGACTGAACGAACTATGCTTACGTCTATCCCACGTTATTCGGTTCCCAGATCGTACACGCAACTCCATTCCCGCCTCGACTACTTTTCCCGCCAAATGCGACGCGATGCGCCGCAACCTCCCTCGCCCGAGAACGGTGACTGGCAGTCTGAATGGGTCGCATTATTATTTAGATCGTTTATTTACGCATGTGCAAAGCGGAACCGCGCGCTGACGAGCGCGGTGCTACATACAACCTGCCGCAGAGACCGCTGCGCCTCGACTGACGGATGCTTCGTGCAGCAATCGGAAGTGACCCGAGAAATATTAAGGACACGACCTAGTTTTGATTTAAAGTTTAGCTGCATAGTTTATAGACTCCCCTGGAAATTATGACTGCATCGAACGCTTACACAAAATTCTCTCGTGCGTTTAAACAGTGAAGGAGGCTTATTTTATACCCGCTTTAAGTGGCCTCCTATTAACGTATGTATAATTGTGAATAGTTTAATCGTTAAATTGCAGAAATGGCGCCGCGCCAAGACATCGTCGTGCAGCCAAATACAATCCAAGTGGATCAGACCAGCCCTCCGCCGCCTCCGCGACCTGGGCGCCTCCAGCGGCCTCCGCACGACAATCCAGCTGTCTACCTCGACAGAACGCAGAACGCGCTTAGGAATAACAACGCAGCTCAGCGTCAACGGACTAATGTTTAGTTTAACGCATTACATTTATATCTTAGTACCTACGGACGTCAGTCTGTTTCTACATT
>DWUN01004525.1:0-10695 GCA_018249975.1 Passova gellias | reverse complement strand
TAAAAAAAACCGCATCAAAATCCGTTGCGTAGTTTTAAAGATTTAAGGGAACAAGGGGACATAATGACAGAGAAAGCAACTTTGTTTTATACTATGTAATGATATATATTAAAACAAATAGAATTGTTTAAATGAATAAAGTTTTATCACAGTGTGCAAGTAGAAAATTTCATAAGATTCCACAAGTACAAACAGATTTGTACTATTTGTACAAATACATTGAGGGTGTGTATTTTTAAATAGACTTGTCAGCACACGTAAGCTGATGAATAGCGTCCCTACATCGAAACTGCATTAAAAAAAATTTATAAGCCAGCAAAAAGTTTCAAACAGTATATTTATAATGTCGTCGTGCACTTACCGTCTCCGGAACCTATACTATTATGCCTGTTAAATACTTTTTGAACGCACGAAGTGCCCGAAGCGGTACCCGACATGGCCATCCCGTCATAATCTGCGTCTTTCGGCGCACCGAGGACCATGTTATAGTTAGTTCTCATAATTTTGGTCGTACTGTACGTCGCCCCATCGCCAAATTCGGTCTTCCGCTTGTAGCCCTGTGAGCGCTCGTAGTAGCTGGGTGTCATGAGAGTAACATTATGTTGGCTATTTATCGTAGAGGCCATACTTTGATTGTACTGTATCTCAGTCGATTCCACTGTATTATGTATGTGATTCGATCGCATCAATTGCATATTAGACATCAGATCTGAAAACGATTAAAAAAAACTTTTACATCGGTATATGTGTTCGAGCCATTTCCTCTTTCCCCTCCTATGTTCTGGCAACACTGTCACTGTCAAGTGTGACAACGTCACTCACCGCACCGCTACCGTTACTCTCGCTCTCGATGCTTTTTTTCGCGCGTACGCATACAATTTACGCATACAACTAACCGCACATCGAAAATATCCTAATTGCGCACCGCAAGGCCGAAACAAAAAGGGGATCCTCTCGGGAGTGTTGTGGTAGTGAACACAAAAACCGAAGAAAACCTGAAGAACGTTATACAGGTGAGTGTTCGCCAGACAACCTCTTCCACCCACCGCATCGCCACCAATATCCTTAAAGAACCATTAAAAAATACAGTCCACTCAAACAACCTATTGTTCACCATTTGTTGGTCACTTCGCGCCGAACTATAATAACTTCAAAAGACCGATTGATGGTCATTTCTATGAGAATATTCCCAACTCGGCATGGTCAGGTAGCCTGTATAACTTATATACATATCTATCAATATATTTTCCCTATTTGTTTATTATATTTTCTAAAATAATTCATACGTGTAGTATATTTCTTGTATACAAATTCTAATACGCATTTATATCTGTATTGCAGCTTTTATACTACGTTTATCCATTCTCCTTTACACTTATACTCCGCACCGCAAAATAAACGTACGTTATTTACTTTGCAATTCGCACCGCATCATATAAACGTAGCTTATTAGTTTTTTGCATTCCGCAATTCGTCCACCATTTGTAAAAATCGCCTACGCGTCGCTCGACAATATTATTTCACAATTACCGACACTTATTGATTAATATTTTTGTCGTCGTTTTCTCTGGCTAAAAGATGGCTTCTAAAAGTAAAGTTGACACATCGGATTTTAAAACAGTTCGAGATGACATTAGTTTCAAAATTGATAATTGCTAAACGTAATGCAATATTCTCCCGCCTACAAAAGGTTTATGACATGTCAGTGTCCGCATCTAGTTCAATAGAAAATCAAAATTTATTTCTTAGCGCAGCCTCTAATATTGAACAATTACGCAGCGAGTTTCAGGATATCGTAGACGATTATAATATAAAAAATTTAGCAGTTAACCCAAACGCAGACGCTGACTATAATGCATTGCTATCCTTTGAGGAATTATATTGTCAAATTAAAGGTCTCATTACTACATTATCCGCTTCGCGAGTGTCGCCGCATAATAAGAATGATACTAATTTATCGAATAAAATGAAAACTTTGATTCCGCCAATAGAACTCATATCCTTTAATGGTGACATACGTCAGTGGTCTATGTTTTACCAACAGTTTAAAAGTCTGATTCATGATAACCCCCAGTTAACTGACGCGGAACGAGTTTATTATTTAATAAGTAAATTAAACGGTCAAGCGTTGTCTGTATGCGCGGGCTTAGCGCCTACCGCTGAGAATTATTCTATAATATGGAATGCGCTTATTAATAGGTATAATGACGAGCACGCGTTCGCCGCTACCTATATCAATCAGCTGTTAGATTTAAAACAGATGAACGCTAATACAGCTGATGGTTATCATGCATTTATGGATAAATTTGACGCGTCAATTAACGCCCTTAAGCAGTTAAGTATAACAGATTTAGCGGATTTTCTATTTTTAAATATCGCATTAAGAAAATTAGATTGTGAAACAGTTAAGTCGTTTGAGATGTCTTGTCGCACGGTTAATATACCTACCTATTCTTCGCTAGTGCAGTTTTTATTTGAGCAAAATAGGGCTTTGTGTCACACATTTAACATTCCGCATATTTCTTCCGCAACCAATAATAATAATATCCGCAATAAATTCATTCCTAATCCTAAATGTATTAGTAAGACTTTTATCAATACAGATCTGTCGCGTTCGTGTATCTGTTGTCAATCCTCAGAACACGAACACTTATATGTTTGTCCACGCTTCTTAAAATTAAATACGCAAGATAAATTTAATTTTGTAAAACAAAATCGTTGTTGTACAAATTGCTTAAGTGATAAGCACGCGTTCTCATCTTGCAATTCTAAACGTTAATGTATCCATTGTAATTTCGCACATCATACTTTACTTCATTTTAATCGCAGTCGATCAGCCGCTTCGGGTGACAACCGAGCGCGACCGGAGATCGCCACACAGTCGACTTCTAGGAGCGGCCGTCACTCGATACACGACCTTACGCACGATAGTCATAAGATCAATTCTTCCGCACCGCACGCCGCGAATGTCACTGAGAATGTAGAACCAATCGTTTCTTCGTGCAATATATCGCGCGACCTTTGTACTCCGCCGCGTTATATTACTTTATTGGGCACCGCAAAAAATAAAACTATAGATGTATATGGACGCGAACATTTTATTAGATGCTTAGTAGACCCCGGTTCGCAAAGTGATTATATATCAAAAAATTGCTGTAAACGTCTATCACTTCATATTTCTAATAAAAACCGGTTTACCGAAGCGCACGGGATCGGTGGTGTTTCTCAGAGAATTTTAGGCATAACTTCGTTGCAATTTTCTTCTCGCTTCACTGATAAAGAAAAGTTACATATTACACCATTTGTCATTTCTATTATTACGGGACAATTGCCAACATCTCAGGTGGAAGTTTCAAAAATGCATTATTTAAATAATATTCGTTTAGTTGACGACCAATTTCATCAACCCGGTGATATTGACGTTTTACTTGGTGTTAATACATATTTAAAAATATTATTGTTCGATAAAATTATTAATCGTAACTCGCCAAGCGCTATAGAAACCTCGCTCGCTCGGTTATATCATTATGCGTAATGCTGATGTCGCTCTTCCTCCCTGTGTACCGCACTCGTTTCTTTCGCATCTGGATGACAACACGAATCAAAATTGTGTCTCTAATATATTAAATAGAAAAATTCTGGAAAGTGGAGGAACTTCTGCAGCCAACATATTTAAGTTCGGACGAACAAGAATGTGAAAATATTTACATTTCATCGACACACCGCAAACCTGACGGACACTATATAGTCGCTTTACCGTTTAATGATAGGCCGCAAAAATTAGGAAACTCATTTGTTATGGCTAAGAAACGATTGTTGTTGTTGGAAAGGCGATTTAATAAATTACCAAATTTACGCACTCGCTATAATGACGTCATTAAAGAGTACCTCAGTAAGGGATTTATATCACTTGTTTCACCTGAGGACATTGTAAAGGAACCTTGTTTTTATCTTCCGCACCATCCTGTCATACGCAACGACAAGAGTACAACAAAGCTTCGCATAGTGCTTGACGCAAGTGCTAAATCAGATAATGATATGTCTTTGAACGATATTTTACACACTGGACAAAATTTACAAACAGATATTTTTAATATTTTACTAAACGTTAGAGTATATCGCATCGCATTTTTTGCCGACGTCAGGCAAATGTATTTATGTATTGAAATTCAAAAATCGGATCGCGCATTTCAACGCATATTATATCGATTTTCGGAGAAAGAAGGCATACAAACGTACCAATTCAATCGGGTTTGTTTTGGAATGCGCTCGTCTCCCTTTCTTGCCTTACGCACCTTACGGCAGTTAGCCGTCGATGAAGGAAACGATTATCCTCTGGCTGCCTCGGTTGTCGAAAGAGACATCTATATGGATGATCTCGCATCCTCCGCACCTTCTGTTAATGAAGCAATCGACATTGCCACTCAGCTAATTCAAATGTTTCAGCGCGGAGGATTTGAATTAGTAAAGTGGACAAGTAATAGTCCTGAGCTTTTACAACATATTCCCGCCTCGCATGGTCAACAAGACGCCGTGTCTTTTGCTGACGATAATAATATTATTAAATTATTAGGTCTCCGTTGGCACCCCGCTACGGATAAATTTTCGTTTGTTGTTTCGCCGCCGCCGCTCGCTTGCACTAAACGTGCAATACTTTCCGGAACCGCTCGTTTGTACGACATGTTAGGACTCGTTGGTCCAATAATTCTTTTCGCTAAATTATTAATTAAAACCTTGTGGATCCTCAAAATTGATTGGAATGATGCACCGCCCGCTAATATAATTTCACTCATGGCAACAATATTATCTCGGAGTTACCATTAATTTCTCAGTTACAGTTTTCCCGCCACATGGGAGTTGATAAAAATTCAAATGTTGCGCTGCTCGCCTTCGCCGACGCAAGTGAAAAGGCTTATGGTTGTGTCATATATACACACGTTGTGAATGACAACAACTCACCAGTAGTAACGATAATTTGTTCTAAATTCCGCGTATCGCCTATAAAAACGATAATCCTGTAAGGCTCGAGTTATGCGCGTTAGTTTTACTCGCAAAACTTGTACGTCACGTATACGACGTATTGTCAGTTTGACATAAAATTGATAACATTTATGTAGGGGAGAGTGGGGGAAACACGAACACCTAAGGGAAAACTTAAATAAAACAGTGGAATTTGATCACAGTTTCTTAATTTTTTTAATTATAAAATTTACTTATCTGTCTACTGAATTCACTAATAAACATTTATATTTTTTTAACGAATTGTAATAATATAATAAAAAAACAAAACCCTTAGTGTTCGGCTTTACCCGACGAATGTCGACAAGAACATGTGGGCTAACTACACACTAACATTAATAACGACAGTGATCACATTTATATCCAACGATGTTGACTGGCCGTCAGTGCATTTCTCGTGAGCCCATTTTTTACACATGTAGCACATTATCCAGTCTTCAACGGGGGGATCTGCATATTTATCGCTACAGAAAATACAAAAGTAGTCTTCGTTTTTCTTCTCGCTTATTTCTTTTTCTATCGTATTTTGACTAGGCTCGCTAAAGTCTTTTATATTCTTGAAATTCTTTAATACTCTTTTAGTATCTTTGTTTAAAGGTCTCTTATCACTACGTTTCAGTCTTTTCATTTGAGGTACTTTTTTTGCCAGTATTTCTGTTTTTTTCTTGATTTCTTCTGCTTTAGATCTTTTTCTGTTTTCTTTTTCCTCTAAGTGGTCTTTTATAGGTGTGCTTGTAAGAATAGTTGATCTTTTCTTTCTGTTATTGCGTTTTGATATTTTTGAAGGAATAATAGGTAGATCAACGATTTCGGACAGGGAAATTTCATGCGTGCTTGTATCATCGCCTTGTGAATTAACAGTACCTGTATCGGAAGTCTGGACATCAAGATCTTCAACACTGTGAACTTGGGCTACTGCAGTTATATCGGCATGATAGTGAGCATCAGCACCTTGTTGAACATAACTTGCTTCGTTATTTAAAGGTTGGGTATTCATATGAATGTTTTGCGTTGGATTTATTATTGTTTGTGCGGTATTCTGAGATATATATGGCTGGTTTAAATCTAAATCAATGGGGCGAAAGGGTTATATTCCTGCAGATCTAAATCCACTTGCAGCTTTTTCAAGGTTACTGCAACGGTTAAAAGTATTTGTAAACAATTCGACTATGTCGTATTGTGTAATGGGCTGTCCAAATCGGATTGCCATGTGATTCTCACATTCTTGATTGTATGCTGTCTTTATAGGGCCAAAATATGTCAAGTCCAAGGGTTGGAGTTTATGTGAGGTGTGTGGCGGCAGACTTAACATAATGATTCCATGTTCTCTGCAGAGTAAGAATGCGTCGAGACTTATATGACTCTCATGGTTATCTAAAATTAGTAATACGGGGTCTACCTTTGAAGGCTTTGCATATGAAGAAAAGTGGTGTAACCAATCGACAAATAGGCTTTCATTTATCCATCCAGACTCTGATACGGCCCCAACCATGTTATGATTACTACCTTTTAATAATTGTGGATTCATGCGCTTCCTTTTGAAAATAAAAAATGGAGGAATGTATTGGCCGGCTGCACTAAATGCACAAACAAGTGTTGTTGTAGACCCCCTTTCAGCACTCGTTGCCTTATCAACTTGTTTTTGACCTCTTGTGGCCACTATTTTCTGATTTCTTTGGACCGTTGATATACCCGTCTCATCGACGTTAAAGATTCCATCAGGTTTAAGATGATGTTTATCTTGGATGGTCTTTAAATTATCATAAAAAAGTTTAACATCAGTTTCATTGAGTGCAGTGATACGATTCAGTGAAGTTGCCTCAGGTTTTCTCAGAGATATGCTGGAATGTCTTTTCATGAAATTATAATACCAGTCTTTACCGGCTAGTTGTTTCACTGGGTCAAAATTGTGCGGAAGTTTGTTTTTTTGAGCATATTGATACACAATTTCGCGTATTTTTTTAATGGTCAGACCATAATACAGCTTACTGCTCTTTATAATATAATCCACAAGCTGCGATTTTTGCTCGTCAGTAAATAAAGGTTTTCGTCCAGTCTTTGGCTGTCTTACCAATGTTTTCTTTAGGTGGTCAAAAATGGTAGTTTTTGGAACACTGTAAGTTTCTGCTGCTTTACCGATGCTGAGTTTTTTGGTTTTAATATCGTCTACAGCCTTTTTCAGATCTTCTAGGGTATACTTCGTTTCCGTCTTTCTTTCGTAGTTACGAGGCATCTGAAACAATAATAAAAACATATGAAAGGGTACCAACAAAAGGAAGGGGGGTAATGCCGAACGTTCGAGATTGCCCCACATGGAGTGTTCGCCTTTACCCCGCTGGATTGAAATTAATAGAATGGAATAAATAAAATTAGGTTATATTTCTTTTGGCGATTGCGTCATTGTCATTTAGCTTATTAATATGTGAGTATTCCACTATGTAAACGTTACATTATTATTGTAGATAGAAATAAAGCAACACAAACTTGAATTTACCAAAACAAATACATCAAAAACATGCAAAATATTGAAAACTACATACCTTGACAAGTACGTGCGTCCGCGTCTCCCGAGTTGTTGATCGGCACTAGTTGTGGCGTGATCTCCGAAATGGAAGCAAGTAAAATCTGGTTATCTCTTTCTAACACATTAGATTCAATGAATTCGGGATTACCCCGCGTTCGCGTTTCCCCCATTCTCCCCTATTCTCGGATTTGGAAGTCACGCTTCGTTGGGTGTGCTCCTCCCCTCACAGATTTAATACGTTCGTTGCTAATCGTATTTCGCAAATACAAACCCTTTTGTGACCCGATAATTTTTATCATATCGCAGGATCAGAAAATCCTGCCGATTATATTTCTCGCGGTCTATTACCATCACAATTATTGGATTGTGACCTTTGGTTACATGGACCTGAATGGGTGTCCTCATCAATTAGCAACTGGCCTATACGAAGGTTCTTACCTTCCTCCGTAATTCTTGCGGAGGAGAAGACTATAACTCATACAGTTAGTAACACAGAAGCACATCCGCTTATTGCGTTAAGTTTAAAATTCTCCACGTGGAAAAAATATATTAGGGCCGTAGTGTTTGTTTTGAGATTTATAAAAAAATTACCCCGTAATAAAATCGTTACTGCTCTTGATCTTGAATACGCAGAAAAGGTAGTCATTAGGGTTGTACAAACTAACGCCTTTTCGCAAGACATCATTAATATTAAAACGGGACAACCCTGTTCGTCTGTTTTACGCAAATTATGTCCATTCATCGCTGACGATTTGCTTCGCGTAGGTGGTCGGTTAAATTATTCATCTTTACCAGAGTCTCAAAAACATCCGTTATTGCTTCCGAAAAATGGGCATATTATAGAACTTTTAATTGATTACTTTCATGTTAAGAATTTTCACGCTGGTCCTCAATACTTGCTCGCTGCCTTACGAGAGAATTATTGGATACTTTCCGCCCGCCGCATAATTAGATATCGCGTTCATAAATGCAATACTTGCTTTAGGAATAAGCCTAAAGCTACTTACCCGATGATGTCGGCCTTACCTCCATGTCGTCTGGAGCAATGCAACGCTTTTACGCATACTGGAGTAGACTATGCTGGACCTCTGTATATTACTATGACTCGCAAACGTGGCATCCGTAGTCAAAAGGCTTATTTATGTTTATTTATATGCCTCGTCACTAAGGCAGTTCATTTAGAACTGGCTTCAGATTTGAGCTCTGTTGCTTTTTTGGATGCGTTCAAAAGGTTTATTTCTCGTAGAGGTCCCTGTAAGTTCCTGTATAGCGATAATGGAACAAATTTCATCGCTTCTCGCACGTATTTAAAGGAACTGCACGGTTTTCTAAAGTCGGAAGATTATTATGAGTTATTTAGTCAGGTGCTCGCTGACAACCATATCGTTTGGAAATTGTATCCACCAACCGCAGCGCATTTTGGAGGTATTTGGGAGTCCAATATAAAGGTAGTTAAAACTCATTTGTTTCGCATTATAGGAAAACAAATTCTGACATATGAAGAATTGCTCACTGTTCTTATTCAAATTGAATGTATTATGAACTCTCGCCCGCTTTATGTCTTAAGTAGTGATCCTTCGGAACCAACTGCGCTTACTCCCGCACATTTTCTCACTTTAAAGCCGCTTGAATGCTTACCAGCAGGTGATCTGAGTAAGGAACGTATAAGTCTTTTGTCTCGTTTTTCGTTATTAGATTCTTTGGTTCAGTCGTTCTGGAAGCGTTTTAGATCCGAGTATCTACATACACTACAAGCAAGAGAAAAGTGGAATAAATCCTCCACTCCTATTTCAGTCGGAACCACTGTGCTAATAGACACAGATAATACTCCGCCGCTTCAGTGGCCTTTGGGCGTCGTCACTACCTCTTTGAGGGAAAGGATGGTGTTGTGCGTGTTGCACAAGTAAAAACTAAGAGTTCTACTCTTCAACGCCCTATTGTGCGACTCTGTCCATTACCAACACAGTAACTCATAATAACCTTAGTTTAGATTTATTTATTTACTTTTACTTTATTTTATTTATGTATTTTTAATTTTTCATCGCATATATTTAGTTTCTACCGCTACATATTATTATCGCTACAAATTTATTTTTTTGTTAATTGAGGATACCTCAAGGCCGGGGGGATGTTCGAGCCACTCCCTCTTTTCCTATCCTATGATCTGGCAACACTGTCGCGCAAGTGTAAGAACGTCACGCACCGCACCGCCGCCGTTACTCACTTTTTCTTCGCGCGTACGCATACAACTTACGCATACAACTAACCGCACATCGAAAACATCCTAATTGCGCACCTCAGGCCGAAACAAAAGGGGATCCTCTCGGGAGTGTTGTGGTAGTGAATACAAAACCGAAGAAACCTGAAGAACATTATACAGGTGAGTGTTCGCCAGACCACTTCTTTCCACCCAACGTATCGCCACCAATGTCCTAAAAAACCTTTAAAAATACAGTCCACTCAAACAAACCTATTGTTCACCGCATTCGAATAAATCCTGTTCAACAAATGAATGTCAAGAGGCTCAGCTTTAGATTAATACACCCGGATTTCTTTTTTAACTTCGGTCGAATACTAAGAGTAATAGTGTTTCTGCTTCGTATGGTACCATTCCCAGACTCAGGGAACGTATAGTCTTGGAGAAAATCGAAAATTAATTTCACTAACCTCTATGTTGCACTTCGTTATTTTCACATGTTTCTTACGATTTTATGCATGCGTTTCACTACACACTGCACGAACATGATATTCTCTCTCGATATTATTAATCACACAGCACAGAAGCTTCGTATTTCGCAAAAAAACTGAAAAATGAATCATAAGTTGTACAAAGAAAGAAAGAAAGAAACATTTATTGAAGCTGCTCACATAAACACCCACTTAATAATCATATCAATATGCGAACAATAACCAATAATAATTCATTAAAAATAAAAATTAAAAAAATAGATAAAAACAAAAAAGGAAAAGAAAATAATAATAATAAACAAATAAAAAAAAAAGGAAAAAAAACAAACCAAATACATTTTAAAAGTAAAGCGCGAGTGTGAACATGGCAGCTCAAAATGGTACGCACTCAGCTTTTACCGCAGCAGAGCCACGGCCACTAGTTTTCAGTGCGCCCAGAAATTCCCGCGGAGTTCGGTCGTGCG
>DWUN01004524.1:0-10697 GCA_018249975.1 Passova gellias | reverse complement strand
TCGCCTAAGTACCTACTGCCTTATTATTGAGTTTTCTAATGTGTTATCGTAAATAGTTACAGTTTTTGCGGCGGGGGCGGGACGAAGTCGCGGGCAAAAGCTAGTAAATAATTAAATGGATTTTTACGACAGCGTACAATTGGATTACAAAAAGCGAATTATAATTAACAATAACACAAAAGCCAGCTTCACGGACGGAAGCGACCAATCTCGCAATTGACACGGCAGCGGAGCCGACGCAATTGGCTTTCTGTTTACATGCTTTCATCACGACAGCTGTCGGCCGATTGGCGCTTTGGTGGTATTAGACACGACCGGCCTCTTGGCTTAGCGTTTGAGATAGAAACGCTGACTGTTAAACCGGAGCTCGTGCCGATTCGCACCCAGGACAAGCATTTGAGCGATGGACACGTTTGTCTGTTGTGTCCGGGCGTAATCAAAAATATTTAATTATCAGCTGTTCGTTTACCTTAGTACTGCCATTGTCTGGGTTTGGAATCAGACGGCTGTGCGATGCCGATTCAAGATTTATTACTGTTATTATATTGTCTATTTTTTTTCTCGAATCACCTACTATTCTCACCGTTACTTCGACGTTGTTGTAAAATAATTTGAGATAGTTCATTTCGTTCCCGGCTACGGATCGCCGTTGCAAGCCATCGCGCACTTTTACGACTGAATAGATTTTCATTAAGCACAAATTTAACGCATTCGCGCGACATTAATGAGATTAAGGTATCATTTGTAACGGCTCGATCCCTGTGTGAGTGCGGCGGTGTGTTGGCGGCTCTTGATTAGATCGGATTGGCCCAGTTTCACAATTAGTTATGCAGAACTGTTTGTGCACAAATAAATTGCGCTTTTTAACTGTACTATTTAATAAGTTAAGCGCTTTAAGTATAATTAATCCGTCTGCGTGACGTCTCCGGGCCTGAAGTCTAATGCTACACAATAATACTTTTGTGGACCCAATAAACACCAGTATAAGTTATAGTACATCTCACCTTCTTTTAGTATTCATCGAAACGAAAGATCTTTCTGAAGTCCACTTCTCGCACTTAAGGGGAGTATAAGCCTATGATAAGATATGTTTTATTATTTTACAGTTTAAGGAACTCATACACTTAACATACATAATGCTAAATAATGAATGATAACAATAACACTTAAAGCCAGTTTTCACCAGATAAGAACATGTTAATAGGAAGAAAAATGTAGGATGCATTTAACGAATGCTCTTAACAGTTGCAACAATTTACATGTGGCGACAGGATAAATAAGAAAAAGCAAGTTAAAGTGTGTTTATCCATCACTATTGTCACAACACCTACGCTCGGTCTTGACCTTTGTCGCGCGCTCGGCATGGAATCCGCTAATGTTTGTATAATTCGCGGTATGACTCACGCGACGCTGTCGAGATTTTACCTATATATCGATGGATATTTGACTTGTCCGGATTGGAATATAATCCGAAGGTGTAGAGATGTTGCTTACTCGTTCTGTATCGAAAGCCGAAATGCTATAGGGAAGGCCAGAAACCACTGATAAAATGGGTCTATTACTTTACTTTAACTTTACTTTACTAACTACCGTGAACTAAGCTCGAAACAACCGGTAGATACCGGACTAAATTGGTTCTTAGCAGATTTAAAAAAAAATTTAAACGAAGCAACAGACAACGCCGTAGGATATAGTATTGGCTCTGTAAGAATAATAAAACTCGTGTAAAAACAATACATCCGCATGTTTAACATTTACGCCGACAGGGAGCGGCTCTCTGACCTTCAGCGAGGAAACGATTTAATGATACCACGGATACTGATAATGTAATTTGGATACTTGAGTTTTTACTTAATGTACCTTTGTACGACTTGTAATACGAATTAGAATTCAATACCACACTTGACATTACTTGAATTAACATTTCGATAATATGTGCGGTAGTCCTACATTGTATGACATTCGAGATTTGGGCGTTTAGGTGTAAAGACGTGTCAGGGAAATTAACTCAAATTTTTATTTTAATATTTACTTAAGAAATAACAATAATTTGGTTTATCGTATCTTTTCTCTACACACTTATCTTACTTTACTTATCTTATCTATTCCTATTTGTACTATACATTTATAAACCAGCAAAAAAATAAACCGAATTCATAAATGCAAAAGGCGACCTGAGAATTTCAAGGTTCGCATATTTTTAACATTATCACTTTAAATGCGGAAATACAAGAAATACATATCAATGCAGTTCATTGGAAATATTACGAGAAATTAAATTACGCTAACGATGTTAAAATTCGTAGCATCTATGTATGTATGTACGAGTACATGATATTTAAGGCGATTAAAATAAAAATTCCGTAATAAATTCATGAGAAATTTTGAATTAATTCAGTTTGCTGCGAAAGTCCGTTGGTTATTTGCATCTCAAAGCATCAATCGATCCATCGTTGAAAATTTGATTATCACTTTTTGTATTGATTCGGTTCGCGTCTGTCAGTAATTAAATTTAATTAACATAACGCCGGAGATAAAAAATGTCTGCTTGACAAATTAAAAGCCCCGCCAGACTAAATATCTCTCGTCGGTATGTCCGAAGCCAAATGCCAGATTAAATATCTCTGGAATTTGGGTCTGAAAATCAACATAAAAAACCTAATATTCTTATTACGAGCACAGGTAGGTTGAATTGTTAAATGTATTGAAACTACATATCTAAGTGATTCTAAAATATGTGGAGCATTTCAAGTGCAGTGGGCAACATTTTATTTGCTTATTACCTACATTAAATATATGTAAATCTTATATTTTAATCAAATTAAATGACATTTAATTACATTAAATACACTCTCTTCTGTCAATGACTTTAATTTTTTTCAGCAAATAGTACCTTATACGTAATGTGCGTTGGGTTTGTTAACTTTGCTCACAAATATATTGACTCGAATAATGAACAGCTGTTTCTACAAATAGATGCCAGTTGTAAGTAATCATGTCGCCGAAATTGGTTCACCGGGTCAAGGAGGTCTTGTCTTATGGTTTGTACAGCTTTTATTAAGTTTCGTTTAATGAACAGATGTTTGTCCCTTCGCAGCTTATGATACTTTAATGTACATATAGGTAGCTAGCTGTATGTTATTCACAGTTCATTTTTATTATTACTAAATAGTTATTATAAAACAAATTGAATAAATTAATATTTACAATATAAATATAAATACATAAAAAAGCAAATAGAAACTAAATTTTATAAAGAGAATACCTCCTCTAAAATGTCCTTTTGGGGCATGGTTCCCAAAACACTGGCGGCGTTCCCGCGCTGTATAGTGAGGGTAAGTCTCTACGCGAAATAGCCGCCAAGCCTTCATTTTGAATATTTGATTTCTTCAATCTCTCCACTCTTTTATTGTTTCGCTACTAAACTCTTCCATAGTGAGAACATGTAAATACATTTCTGACACTTCCACCTTTTGGCTTTCATCAAAGAAGAGGAGGCGAAATATTACAAACGCTTCATATGATCGTGAGTGAGTCGACATTGATATTGACACGAACGGATCGCGCGCGTGAAGCACTAAAGCCATTTCAATAACAGGGCGTTAGATAAGATGCATTCTCGATCAGCGCGGCAAGAAATCGAGGGCAGATGTCACTAATACGACGCAACTTTCTCCGCCAAGGTCGCGGTTCCATTGTCCGTTGTCCCATTGAAGCATGGGAAAAATGCATTATCGGTGATTAGCTGGAGCTTGTATTGTGCAGCTAAATAGCTGTATACGCCATTATGAATGTTACATGCTTGAAAGGGTTGTGAAAATTTTTACGTACTTTATGTTGTCTTCGGCTAATTTGAACGCATTTTTCTTTATATTTGCAAGGATTTGTTGAGATAAGTTAACATTCATAATTTTTAATCAAACTACTTGAGACAATGTACGTTATGTCGCCGTTCATTGTGCATGGGTTCAAGGTTCAATTCTCGGGTGGACTGAAATTCAAATTGTCCGGATCTGGGAAATGTATCTATTCATTCATAACATTGCGATTTGAGTTACCGATTCTTTTATGTATATTATTTTTGAAGTTAGCGTGAAACCCTTTAATTTTAATTGGTTTAAAGTCGATTCTGGTATTTTTTCTGAAATCGATACATCTCCTTCAGAGTATTTCATTTACAGATACATAGCAGTATCATAAGTTATTTTGCGACAGTCAATTGTTGTACATGACACTGTTGTGTATAAGAAATTTAATGGTATACTAATCGTATGTAATTTGAGAATTGTAAGTGTTTAGAGCAGCAGAAGTGTTGGTAGATGATTAGCTCGAGGGACTACAATGTTTTCATTATAAGAACATTTAGAAAGCTTTCAAATCACTCATTTTACATATGCCGCCAGCGACAGCCGTATATTAAATAATTGCGAAAGATATTAATTCCATAATCGTAATCACAAAGCCGGTATAAGAAAATTACGCATTCAATTTCCCAACGCAGCCGTTTCCAAGCTCCGGTGATACGGTGACGTATGCAGATCGTTGCGTTAATTAGCGACAATTAGATCTGTGCTTAACGACGGCCCGCCTTGACCGACTATCGATCGGACAGCCGACACCGCGGCTTGCGACACAAATCCGTACAAATGCGGTGATCACAGTAATTGGATATTATATGTGCATTGTACTCTCTCGCGTAATACGTATTTCGTCAAGCGAATGCGGCTAGCAATGATGAAATGATTGTATGTTTAGGATTTGGATGTTTCGAGTCGTTCTCTTTAAACTCTATTCAAATTGTTTTATTCATTATAAGGTACATACACTCAATGAAGGTCATGTTTTAGTCATCTTACTACGGCTTTGTGTGCCCTTCAGGCTATAGTAGACCGGGAGAAAAAAGCCGATGAAAAAAAACTCTGTCCACTGTTACGTCTGTCTTAAATGTTCTCGATGAGAGATAAGCTAGCTATGTTCAATGTTTCGTATGTGTGTTACAGTTCGAATATTATGTTTACAGGCATGCGACGAGGGCACTAAATGGTTATGAACTCGCGTTAAACGCGCATAAAATACTATTTTAATAGGATATAAAAAATAGCTGACCTCTTGGTCGAGTGAGTGGCCCTGACTGCTAAACTGAAGGTCGTGGAGTTCGATTCCCGCCCAGGACAAATATTTGTGTGACGAGCACATTTGTTTGTTCTGTTTTTAAGGGTATTTTTATGCGGAATTCCGAAATGTATTCGAGATATTCTTTCAGTGAATATCCCGCCAAAATCTATCTAACCTTTCGCAAGGCTACCGCCAACAAACAGACACGAAACTGAAAAACAATTGTTTTAGTGCAGACAACGTAAGGATTGCCTTATTGACTTAAGAAACCGCAATTACTACCTAATCACAGAAAGACACGTCAATTTTATTTATGTATACGGATAAAAAACTACTAACGGAACGAGATTCTTACGTGTAGGTATGTGAGGCGATAAAAATGTGACCTTTGAAATGAAATAACATGCATACCTTATATATAATATATATTGAGATGAGGTTTTTATGTGAATCAGTTAATTTTTGATTCACCTTGCAATGTCATCCACAAATTGTTGCAAAGTATCATTCCAAGTTTTTTCACACCTATTCTCGGTTTCATCGATGAAGTCATACGAAATCATGTTAAAACTACTGTCCATGATGTAATATAAGTATATTATATGACAACTTTCAAACTTTTTTATAAATAGGTGAAAGTCTCAATACAACATTTATTCAATGATCATACCAAAGGTTCCTCTCTGAGACGTATACGTAACGCATTATGCTCTGTTCACATGTTATTAGATTAAGGAGGCTTACACACTGGGATAAAACGCAACAAGTCGCTCGCTTGGAACTGGGTTGATCTGTGACTAACTATGACTAACGTCTAATAGCACAGGTAGTAACTATTACTTAGTTCACTTGTACTAACATATTACCTTTATTAATGTTTGCTCACAGTCAATCATACTACGAATAAATACTGAAAAACTAATAGTAATATTAACACCTATCCATTAACTGAATTAATTCACACAAGATTTAGAGAGATTATTTCGATTTTCAATCATTACAATTCTCCTCGAGCTACGTCACGAAAATTTTTTTTCGATCTACGCTTCAGAAGCCCAGTGTGTAAGCCGCTTTCGTGCGTACACATCACAGATATTAAAGAAAGTTAGTATTAAAAGAGGCCTCTATAAACACAAGCGGAAAGGTGGGACAAGTGTTTGTTCAAGCATGATTTACACATTAGCCGCGCGGGACGCCGCTGGATCGTGGATTAGATACAGTGTCGGATTAATGCGCTCGTCTGTAGGTAACTCGCTTTGAATTGCAGTTATGTGTGTAATAGGATGCAGCTTTGTGTGTGAAATACTCACGACATGATCTTATGCGTTGAATGAAGTGGTTCGCGCGTTTTTCTTTTTCTTATTATCATTTTTTATTGCTGTATATGTTGCTTTTTTGTATTTTATTGTGTTCTATAAGAAAATGTGTGTATTACTTTGGGGCAAACAAGGGCCGCGAATAAACGCTTTCTTTTTTCTATCATTCTTTCTTAATGTTAGTATGTTTTTTTTTGTTTTTATCGACCCTTTTTGTTGGTCCCCTGCTGAATGAGGTCTCCTCTCGTATGGAGAGGGACTTAGGCCATAGTCTACCACGCTGGCCAAGTGCGGATTGGTAGACTACACAAGTACGGAGTAGATTCAATAATTAAATTTTGCAATCAATGACTTGCCTGTGGTTACAATGGTAGTGACCTTACCGTTTGAACTGATAATTGTGTTCGATTCCCAGCGGAAGCAATAACTTGCGTGCTGCGCATTTGTTTTATTATCAATATAAAGTATTATATTAAGTATGTTTATTGGCTCAGTGATTATCTTAGTACAGCACTAGTGAGAGTTATCAAGATATTGTAATTATTATCTTCGACATCGTACATGTACATATCAGTACTACCGATTGATTTCTATCAGATCAATGATGTTATTAAAAGAAACAACCGCTAAGCTCAAAGCGATAATCTTGTACGTTTATACTTCACATAATTTTCATTTCATATCTCTTTATGATCATTGCGTGATAATATTTTATAAATTACCTCGCCACGGACTGAGTCTAATGAGGAAGCTATGAAATATAAAGATCCCCGGTGTTAATGTTGGGGGCTTGCGTGGTGCTTGAACGCAAAAAAGTAACGTTTCACCAGTAAATCAGTTCGATATTACAGGGTGGCACCGTTTAATTAAATACTGTTGTCTTGTACATTGCTGACCGGAGGACGTGAGTTCTATTCCCACCCAGAACAGACATTCGTGCGATGAACACATCTGTTTGCTCTATCTCCCCATAATACAGGGAATCTTAGCGTGAGAAATCTATATAAAAAACAATTATTATTAATTTTATCATCGCTCATTTTGCGATGTTAAGTACTTTTTAAAAATTCGCTGTAGCGATGAAGCAAGCTTCCATGATAGTTCTACGCACTATGCCGAGAATGTGGAGTTAATCTTTCTCATATTAACATTTGAAGGAATGGTGTACGTAGTGTAATGTACACTATGTACTTACACGTTTCAATAGTTACAATACCTCAGTTATCAGTCGTAAATAGACGGCGAGAGGTGACCGATACCCGGGGTGAACGACCGGCCCGACCTACGCGGGTCGCGGGCCTTTGTGCCTTGAGTGATTTATATTGACCTAGCGTGGCCGCCTCGAGCGAGCTACCCACACCGCGCCGTCCATAGCGAAAGAAATCAAAAGTTGAAGGACTTTTAATACTTTATCATAATGATTACCGGAATAATAAGCGGGGGTCTTGGCTTCGATTTCCAACCAGGACTTTTCTGTGATGATCACATTTGTTTGTTGTGTCTGGGTGTGTAAACAAACTATATATCGTACAGTATGTATATATGTATGCCTTTTAAATACTAAATCTTATTTATTAGCAAAAGGAGACCGAAATCGGCTTTCGCTCCCAATCAGCGGTGATAACAGCTTTAGTAAATGACTTACTGTAAAATGAGTTTGACTATCTATCTATTATACCGTTTATGCACTCATTTATAGCGTATAGTTAAATCAAAATTGCTAATCGTCTTCAGCAACAATAGCTTTGATATTGCATCGTAAAGTATTACGGCGTCGTAAATTATTAACAAACAAATAATATAACTCATGAACTCTAGCAAGCTTCATATATGTAGAAGCTTAAGCGCTTCCTTTACACATAATAATAATAGTAATAAAGTAGCAATTGCCTTGTGGTTTGTATTTCAGTTTCCACTTCGGGGATGTGGATTCTAATCCTGGCACTCAGCTTTAACTTTACAATGTCATGGGCATTACCAAACTTAAAATTTTAATATCACACTTTCTCACGGCCTAAGAAATACGTCGCTCGGAAACTTGCACACCTTGGACTTGTTATGAAGTGTATATTTTGTGAGGTGTGTGAAGCCAATTTGCAATTGACCAGCATGGTAGACTATTGCCTAAAATCTTCTAACCATGAGAGGAACCAGAATGTGCGATAGATCTGTTGAAGTTGGAAATTATGTTTGAGATCAGTAATAAGAAGCTGGTTCTAAAAGTCATCTCTACGTTCATAAGAAGCGTGTAAAACTAAGTACAACATGTACTTAGTTTAGTTTAGATTAGTTGCTCCATGACAAATCTCATCTACACATAATAATTTATTACACGTAAGACAAAGACAAAGACGTTCATTTGTACAAATATGGGTACATATCAAGATGTTACAAGATTATTAGTTCAAGCCATATGTTGCCTTTTACGGCGTACAAATTTAAGAAATGAAATTAATACATAGAAATTATTATTACAAAATTATTATATTACACGAAAATTTACACAAATGCAAATTATTTAAGATAAACTCAAAACCGTGACTGCAGTACCCGATATTGTATTGTACATATCAAGACATTAATACACCCCGGGGCTTACATCGTAATATAATAACTCCTATAGAAACAATGCTAATCAGTGTTCACGAACGCCAGGATTCTTCCACTAGACTGCACTGTTTACATCCAGATAAAGTGATAAGCGATCTTGACGCGGAGATATGAATAGCTCAGGAGTCGCGCGACGCTGACGGCGGTGATGAAATGTCGTCGGCTATTTCCGGCTCGGTCATCGTAATTACGTTCGTTAGTCAGCGAATGCAAACATACATATGATACGTTTCACGTGGAGGAATTTTACGTTTTAATCTGTGTTGAGATTTTTTTTATGATATGTCGTGTTAACTGTACATATTTTATGTTACGTTTTATTAACTTTCTTTGCTATTAAGGTGTGCAGGCATTTACATGCAGATTTTATTTGTACCGTTTGTATTTGGAGCGGACATTTGTCGCGGTTGTAAATTGCAATTGGCCTGTAAAATTGGATACTGCACATTTCGGCACATGCATCGACGATATCCAGTGACCAAGTAAGATTAGGCAGTTAGGTCACGGTTTTTGTGAGTAAATAACAATTGTAGAACGTCGTTAGAGGCGTTGAAATTTAAAGACAAAGACGTTTATTTGCACAAATATGACTACAGAATATGTCAAGTTCAAGTTTTAAGATACATTCCAATGAAAGCTAAGATACTTTGTCAAATTTTTACAAAGTCCAGCGGACTAAAAGGGTAAAATAAACAAGGTGATATTTTCACTAACAAGAATGAATACTGTTAGAGACGATAACACACTCTCAGTGGCAATGTTTTCGAATGGAGTTATCAGAGACAATACGTCATATTGTGTAACAGTAGGCGCTGATCGATCGTCATTTGTGGTCGGCACTTGCGAGCTTGGCGGTTATTGCTCACCCACCAACTAAGCACTGTTAGCTGCATATTTATCTTCATAATATTACCTGGACCCCAATAAGATGTGTTTATTTAATTCAATTTCTTTGTTTTCGGATAACAGACATCCATTAGTTAATGAATTCGTTTAATTTAATACTACATAAATATGCTAGTACAATTACATTTTAATACAGAAGATAAGAATGTTATCTAAATTCAAAAACAAAATAAAAGGCTTTTCATACATCATGTATCTTTGGGCACCCCGCGGAAAATGCAATGATCCATGTGCAAACAAAGTATAAAAATAGTTTTATTTTACAAACTTATAGTGACACACTAAAAGGCTTTTTCCTGTCATGCGGCTTTGCGCCTGCGCGCCTGCGAAACGCAACTTGTCGTTTCATACATACTCTCCACAGTCCCACACGTCGGCGCGCACTTATAATTTTTCGCATTTTTTAACATTGTTTCAAAGGGTGCATAAAACATTATCATTTGATATACATAATCCTTTAGTGATGTATATAAGGTAACATCGTAGATAAACAATAAAGCGCCGCATTACGTAACAAAACATTTCACTCTTTTTGATCGTGTAATATCTCCGATGGTGTGAGGGCGAGTGCGATCGTTATCGCGAAGCCTACACTATGTTAAGCTCGTATTTTTCATCTTTTCCGTTAGCTACATTGGCTTATCATCAGTAGGTTTGCTTCGGTAATTGTTCTGTAGCCCTAGCACGAACTTTACCAGAGTTGTAAATGTTACGGTATCGAGAATACGATACCTTTACATTACGTGTACA